>PVKZ01002105.1:225408-265018 GCA_004027375.1 Macroglossus sobrinus
AGAGAGAGAGAGAGAGAGAGAGAGAGAGAGAGAGAGAGAGAGAGAGAATGAATATGAGAAAGAGACAGAGACAGAAAAGAGCCTTGTTATTTTGTTTTCTATTCTCCGTGCAGTACTTTTCCTCCTCCCTTAAGTCAGCCTCTTCCTCCACCATCCTGATGTGACCTACTTATCTATTCCCTTTAAAGGGAGGTACCTTGGAAGGCATCCCAGTCCAGGGCGGTTCTGTCTGAGTCTCAAAGAGACAAGCTCTGTAGTTCAGTGAATCCAAAAGCTGTAAAATCATGGTGCAACGGAGTAGGGAGGTTAGGCAAGGTTGAGGAAGAAGGAAAACAGGGGGTTAGAGCCCCGAGGAGAGCGTTCAGTGGTGTGCCCTACGCCATCAGAACTGATTCATGCCATGACTAAGGGGAATAGCTTTTGGACCCATCAAAGAATAGTGGAAGCAGCAGATGTTGACTGCTGGAAAGAGTGCACAAACAGAAGTAAAAATAAAATTCCAGTTCTTACAAGTTCCCTACTTTCTGTCCCTAGTTCACTGAGCTGAGTTACCTAATCTCTGAGTCCCACTTTCCTTATCTGCAAAATGTGGATAATAATTTCTATCTCAGAAGATTGACGAAAAGATTAAATGATTTACACCACCCTCTGTTCTCTCCTAAAGAAAACTCAACTAGGTCTGAGAACAATGGCACACATATCATAACAGCAACCATGTATGTGTACCTTTTTCTGTGGGAGGCACTGTACGTACAGTTTATCTCACTTAGTTCTATGACGAATGTATTATGCCCATTTTACCAGTAAGGATTCTGAAGCTCAGAGAGGTTAAATCACTTATACGAAGTCACACAGCTAGCAAGTGGCAGAGCTGAGGCTGGTACTCACAGCTATCTGACTCAAGGCTTGTGCTCTTCAATACCTCCCCTAGACTATCACACCATTGGCCTTAATGACAAAGGAGTTGGCAAAACCCTTGTCCCCATATCTTAAGCAAATTTAGGATGCTGAGTCAGATTGGGGTCCTGAGAAATCAAACAATAATTGGATTGTATAATGCTATCATTTTATGTTAATCTTGGCAATGAGGAGAGATTGTCTTGCAGTCTGGAAGGCTATAAAAGCCTATCTGGTCTTTAGCCTCTGGGCCTTCAGTCTGGCCTCCCTCCAATCCACTCCCTCCAATCCATTCTCCTCACTGTAGCCACAAAGAACATTTTTCTGCTTCTATCAGTGGTTCCCAGCTTCCCTCAGGATTACATCCCAACCCAATACGGTCAGGGCCTGTTCTGTCCTTAGTAGGCCCTTCCCTATTTTTTAAATCAAATTTATTAAAATGTATTAAAATATACCCATATCTCTCACCAAATGTGAATTTTTTCATGACAAAATTTTGAAAGGGTTTAATTATTTTAATGTTGGAATGATTAATTTAAATGTTCAAGTTTCATATGTAGGTGCCAATGAATTTTTTTCAGGTCTCATATATTTGGGGCCTTCGGAAAGCTCATAGTCCTAAGGGCTACATATATGGTGCTGAATGGGTGAAACAGCCCTCTATGTGGCTGGCCCCTGTCTACTTCACCTGAATGCCAGGCTTTTGTAAATAGTTTCCTCTGCCAAGAATTTTGTTTCTCTTACAACTATACCCTGCTCACAACATTCTCCCCTCGCTCATTGCCTTTATTTATTTTGACCTAAGTTCACACATACCTAACCTCTCAACTTCCTTGTGTGTAAATAGGAATAATAATGGTACTTCATATGGCTATTAAAAAGATAAAATAAGTTAATACATCAAATCCTTGCTACACAAAGTATGATTCACGCACCATCATCTGGGAGCTTGTTAGAAACACAGACTCTCTGGCTCCACTCCAGATATACTGAATCAGAATCTGCAGGTTAACAAGATCCACAGGTGATTCGAATGCACATTTAAGCTTGAGGAGCACTGCACTAAAGCATTTAGAACAATGCCTGTTACATAATAAACACTCATTAAATGATAGCCATTATCATTGTAGTCATGATAAAGGTCAGGTTTTTAGCATTGACTTCGGTTTCTCTTAACACCTTCTTTTAAAGTTTAAAACTCTAGTTCAGTGGTTAGCAAATGAGTCCTGGGGAAGGAACATTGCCATCCCGGGACCTGGACCATGGCATCTCAGCTAAATACTGAAGTAAGTTTCAGTCAAGAAAGGGTTCCTGAAACTCGGCTTCCCTTCATCTGGAGGGAGATAGATAAGGAAATAGACAACTGCAACACTTAGTGTGATAAGGGCTACCAAAAAAGGATGTAGAGGTGCTGCAGAAGGAAGCTGACCCAGGCTTGTGGGGTCAGGGAAAGTGCTATTTATTCTACAACTTGAAACATGTTCAGGTAACTCAAGATTCCCCACCACTACCCCAAAATGGCAAAGTGGTCTCTATTTAAACAGTGGACTGACTGCATCCGGGTGTGAGAGGGAAAGCCTCCAACTTCGCTCTAGGAAGCACTTACTGTTCTTGCTGTCTGCTCCCAAACCAAAGAAGGGAACCGTGGGGGGTTTGAGTCTAGACACTACTTGTTGTCTGGAGTGTGAAGCCCAGTCACCGAGAGAAAACTTTGGTTTGTTGCAAACTAAACCCTCCGTAACTGTAAATTTCTTAATCTCTCGGAGCCTTCGTTTCCTCATTTCTAGAAAAAGGATAGTAACACACCTAACAGGGTTCTTGTGAGGATTAAATGAGAAGACAAAGTAAAACTCTAGGCACAGAGAAGGGGCAGAATCAAGTGTCCCCCCTCTCTTCTCCCTTTCCCTAGTTGGAGCACCGTGTAGCAGCTAGGTGGATTTAGGCCTGAGAGCTGGAGCTTCTACACTGCAAATATTTTTTCCTCCAAATACCACACTCCCTTCCGCTGCCACCTGGGCTGGGGGGGCTGACATCTGCTGCAATCATGTCTGTGAGCAAGCTGGAAGCGAGGTGGTCAGTTAGGGTCACTAGTGGCGTGGTTTTGAAGAAAAGGCGCACTGTTTTCTAGAGCCCCAAACAGCCCTGATGGATGCTCTAAAAGCTACAGAACACACCAGGCACAGTGCGGCCACCGCGAACCCGGGGCGGCCTGCCTGTCCTAGTGGTGCATTCCCTGGCAGTGGCCTTCGTCGAAGAAATGTGAATACTCTCTTCATAAGTAGGAGACTGCGGCCTCCGAGGGATTACCCAGGAGAAGGGACCTCGCCTTACTCAAAGTGGCCCCTGAGTGGGGGTGGCGAACGCCGAGCTGAAAAGGCCCAGGGGCCCGGCAGCCGCTGATTGGCTAGGAGGAGGCCGCTCCCGGGACCACCCCGCGGGCGCGCGGAATCAGGGGCGGGGCGAGCGGGGCCCCAGAACCTGCAGGGCCCGGCGGGTAAACACAAAGTCATCTGACCCCGGCCTAGCAAACCGCGAAGCGGCAAAGGGGGTCTGAGGATACACTTCCTCCTTCCGGCCCTGGGGCCTGCCTTGCGTTTGGCCTTGAGCTTTTGTTACGTGGTTATATCTCTTCCTTCTCCCCCGACGCCGGCCCCGCAGAAGGCCAAGTGCAGTCCTCACCCTGTTCTAAAGTAAAGCAACCCCCCTTTGACTCCCAGCTCAGCTCAGCCTTTGGCTCCATCTGTACTGACCGTCCGATGGCTTCCGGTTGGGGAGAGCAGAGAGGCCTCTTCCTGCCTCCACCCAACGGAGTGGACTTACTGACAGGGGTGGGTGGAGCCCAGTCTGTGCTATTTCGGTTCCTTCTTCGCAGAGAAGACTTCGGTTTCCTGCTTAGTTTCCCTTAGGCATCCCTTATGTTGTTAATAATAAAAGAGAGCACTTTCTTAGCACTTGCTTTATAATCAAGCAGGCACCTTTCATATATTTTTTCTGGTATTGCAGGGTAACTGTGTATCATTAACTCCAATTTACAGGTGAGAAAACTTGAAGTCTAGAGAAGTGAATTTGCTGAATGTCACAGCTAGTTAAGTAGTTCAACTAGGATTCCATCCTAGTCTGGGTGACTCTGAGCACTTTAACCCTGCCATGCCTATGCCAGGACTATGTTGTAGAATGTGATGGTCAGCTAAATTTTTCCCCTAAAGCCACAGTTTTCTGCTAAAGAACAACAACAACAACAAAAAATCAGTTGAATAAATTTGAAGATCTAATTGGCTTTATTGAGTGATTCATGAATGGGACGGCATTCCATCTAGCAAGTAGAGAAAAGCATAAAACATGAAAGGTTTGTATAGACAAACTGGGTGAGTAAAAGGAAGTTATTAGCAAAAGAAAAGGAAAGTTTGTTTCAGGTTACCTTCCCTTGGGTGAAGGAGGTGTGTTTTATCAGGCAGATTGCCTTGATTCCTGGGCAGGGGTGGGGGGCGGTGGTGGTTCGGATATGGAAAGGGCACAAACGACAGATAACCTCCTTGGTATTGACCAGAAAATTCCAGACTGATAGACTAAGATTACGTTCCTGGATAAAGTTGAAACTGCAATTAGGTCAGGTATAAAATCTAGGTTCGGTATAATGGGCTTCAGCACAAGTGACTCCATTTTGGGCCTGTTAAACACTTCGAAGACATTTTGGGTACAGACTGGAGAATAACCTAGTTCTAGGGCAATATTAGAAAAGATTTCCCCCAGAGCTTGTTTCTTTAGCACAGAGATCTAATCAAAGCTAGGCATTCTCTTTGTCCAAAGCCTCACCTTTGGAACTCGTGTGCAAATCAGTTATAAACATGATCAATCTAGAGAAGGAAAAGTGAGGAACTTTCGGGGGTTCTCAGTGCTTAAGAAGGACAACAATTTCCCAGGTCCTATCCTACTTGCCCCCACAGACACATCCCATGTCCCCAGAACAACTTTCTCTGTGAGACAGTAGGAATGTTTCAGAAAGTGTAAGTGGTAGGTTTGAAAACCAGAGAGCATTATACAGTATGGAAGACAGGGTTTTTGTTTTAATGAGACCTTAGTAAGACAGTGACTGATTATTATTATTTAAAAATAGTACAAGCAATTTGTCAAATAATTCCATCTTGTGAACATAATTACATAAGAGAAAGCCCTGAAAGCCACCTGGAGTACTCATACCTTAAGATACCTAGACGCACAATATACAGCAACTTATGAAAAATACTTCTACCCCCATCTCCAACCTACTGCCCTCCATTCATCTGGTACTGACCTGTGGATAAGTCTGTGGCATTGGAGCCACAGAAGGGGGTAAAGTATAGATTATTCTTTTACATTTGAGTAAAACACAATACAAACTGGACATTAAAAAACCAAACAAACAACAACAACAACAACAACAAAAAGCTGTTAAAAGGGGAGAAGGAATAAAAGTTACCAGGCCTCTGGGATGAGTTAATGACTATGGTTGAGCATAGAAGGTCCTGAAGCTATTGAAAGGGAGATCTCAGCAGCCCCTGGTGCTGTTCCTCCAGATTGTGTTGTATTAGAAGAACTACACTTTAGCTTTCCTCAGGCCAGAGGCCCTGATATTTATCTTTTTTTTTAAAAGCTTCATTTTCCACATTTGTAAGATAAGAAATTTAGATATGATGACTCCTGGGGCTCCCCACCTCCTCAATTGGGAAACCCCTGATTCTGCAATGCTCAGATATTTTCATTAAGTGATGCTCAACTCCTCCATCTCAATAATGTGTTAATCATCTGACTAACTGCTCAGCTTTCCTGCTTTATGAGATCATCACTGCCGGTTCCAAGTGCATTTGGCTGCCAGAGAGCAAACAATCCGTGTCTGAACTGGAGATACATATTGCTGTGACAATAGGTCTGGCAAATTTGAGGCATGTTGATTTAATCTGAAACAGCACTAATGCTGTATAGACTCCAACACGGTATTTTGGGAGCTGGGCCTGGGGCAAAGCCTCCTAATTTGCTTTCAGGCAGTATCAATCTTAATCCTTCAGGGTCTTCAAGAAACCAAGAATCAGAGTCCTAGAACCCTTGTAACTTCCTAAGATACTCAGAAAGTAATCAGGTCTACTCCCACCTTTAATTATATAGAATTCATTACAGCTAGACCATCAATAGCTTTGTCTATTAAGATGAGGTTCTACTTGATATGATCCACAGCTGGGCCTAAAACCATCCTCAGGAGGCACTTGCTATGGAAATTTATTCCATGTATACCACATGACTAAATATAGTCATGGCCAATGGTCATGATCTCTCAGTGACAACCCATACATAGTTTCCATAAGGTATCAGTAGCTCCTTATAGGTACTTCAAACCCAAATCCAGAGGTGAAGCTATAGGTTAGGGCTGGGAACGGGATTTTTTTTTCTTTTCACCTAATTCTCACACAGTGTTCTGAGTGCCATCATTGAGGCCTATGAAAGATGTAGAAATACAGAGAAGGGAGGAAAGTGGTGTGGCTCAGGGCACATTTCTGGAACCCCACCAGCATAGTGATTAAGAATACAGTCTTGGAGCTAGACTGCTTGGGCTTGAATCCCAGGTCTTCCACTTTCTTGCTGTGCTGTCTAACCAAAGGCAAATTACTTAACCTCTCTGTGCCTGTTTCTTATAGGACCCTAAAGAGGGTGAAATTAATTAATTTATGTAAAGCAGTAAGAACAATGCCTGCCCCATATAAGTGCTTTATAAGGGTGACTGTGGCAAGTCCTGTGGTAACTGCCTTATACATATTATTATTTTTTTTAACATTAACGATTCTTTTCGAAAAGGAAAATACAGGAAATTACTGAGTTCTACCACACTAGTTATAACAATGTCCGTGACTAGGGGTATGTACAAGGAAGGAAATATACAGACATATGGACCAAGCCCTTGTTTCTTCTACTAGTCCCTTCTACATAAAGGCTTTCATACTGTGCCTGATTGCTTTTTTTTGACACAATAATGTGAATTGGAAATCTCTTCATGTCAGAATATGTAGATTCACCTCATTCTTTTTACTATTATGTAGTATTACGTAATGTGGATAGACAGTAGATTATTTACACATTCCCATACAGTTTTTGTGTATTAATGTTTACTGTGTACAGTACAGGATGTGGGAGGAAGCATAGGCAGTAAAGCAGTATAGATCATCATTCCCCAAGAAACTTGTGACTTAGTGGGGGAATTCGGGACTTAATTGAAATAATCAGAGACCACTACAAGAAGGTATATAATAAAGTTTTTCATTGAATTTAAAACTAAGGGTCAATGCTGGTAATTTAATAGGGAATAAAAATACACGTATAAAACGATGGAGCTGAGGGCCTGCCTCCTGGAAGTTCTGGCTAGGAGAAGAAATTTACACATTAGTTCTTCCAGCCTCCTGAAAAATTACTCAAGACAAGAAGGACAAGTCTACACTCCCTTAACAAGCTGCAACACAGCATCAAGCTCGTGTCTCAGCTGGAGGTGGAATGCAGCAGGCCTAGGTGTTCTCCTGCAACTTGCTTGGCATATGGGCAGCACCTTCTTTCTAAAGCAGTGCAGAGGATTGTTCGCACCTCCATCTTCTGATGGAGGCTCATGTTATTCTCCTTGAAGTCCAAGTGGTGCAGATCACTCAAGGCACAGCGACTCTGCTCAAGGAGCCAGAATGGGAACTCCCTTTTTTGAGGTCCTCAGACCTTTGTTCGGCCCGGCAACCTTGGGAAGAATTTGCCAGGTTGTGAGAGCAGTTGCCCCATAGGGCTGAGCTGGGGACATTCTATGCTTAGGTATTCATAAGGTTTTGCCAAGGCTGTATTTCTTTTACTCCACCCCTAAGCACTAATCACTACCTAAGTCAGTAACACCTGGTTGCCACAGAGAATTAGATTGTGTCAAAACCCACACTTGACATTCCTTCTGCAAGGCCCTAACCAGCAGCATTTTAATATCTTAGTTGGAGTAAACCTTTTACTCCATCTTTGACTGCTTATATTTTAGCACATGCCTTTTTCTCTATACTGATAGGATAGTAAATAAATTTAAAAATATTTACTAGGTACTTACTATGTATTTATCTCTGTACAAAGTATGGGGCTGGGGGTGTTGGGGAGGGAGTGTTATAAGAAAAGTGAGATGTAGCCCTGCCCTTACGGGTTTAAAACCTTAATATACACAAGCACACAACACGGTAGATCCTGAAATGGTCAAGGCAGGAGGCGTAAACAATATGCCTCATCCAAATCATCTCCCAAATAATCACCACCAAAATCACATTTCAGCTCTTTTTGACAATCCTGGGGCATGAGTTCAGTAAAACAGGATGACCCAATGTGGCAAATAAATCAACATTTTGCTCACCGAGTCACAGAAAGTCAATGTTTCCCTAGTCACTTGGCAACCAAAATGACTATCCTATTTTTTCCTTTTTTTTATTTTTCAATACAGAAAAATAGAAAGACTAGTACAATGCATATCCTTAAACTCTTCACCTACATTCACCAATTTTGCCATATTTACTGTATATTTACATTCCCACCTTCTATTTAAAAGTAAATTGCAGACATCATCCCTAAATACATCAACATATATCTTCTAAAAAAGGTATTCTACATAACCCCACTCTCAGTATCACTCAGAAGAACTTTAAGATTGATACACAGCTTATATTCACTTTTCCCAATTACACACACAACAATGGCCCCTATAGCTTTTCTTCTTTTTTAAAGTTAAAATATAATCAAGAATTACTCATTGTCTTTGGGTGTCCTGTCTCTTAAGTCTCTTTTAATCTATAACAGTACCCTAATCCCTTTTTTGACCTTTCATTATCTTGACATTTTTGAAGAGTGAAGGTCAGTCATTCTGGAGTATGACCCACAATTTGGATTTGTCTGATTGTTTCCTCACGACTGATTGCAGATTCTCTTTCTTTCTTTCTTTCTTTCTTTCTTTCTTTCTTTCTTTCTTTCTTTCTTTCTTGCTTGCTTGCTTGCTTTCTTGCTTTCTTGCTTTCTTGCTTTCTTTCTTTCAATTATTGTGGTAAAGTATCTGTACCATGAAATTTACTATTTTAACCATATTTAAGTGTATAATTCAGTGGCATTAAGTACATTAATAACATTGTGCAACCATCACCACTATCTATTTCCAGAATGTTTTCATCATCCTAAACAGAAATTCTAAGCCCATTAAACAATGACTCCCCATTCTTACCACCCCCAACTCCTGGTAACCATCATTCTACTTTCTGTCTACACATTTGCCTATTTTAGGTACCTCATATGACTAGATTTATACTATTTATCATTTTGTGTTGGCTTATTTCACTTAGCATAATGTTTTCAAGTTTCATCCGTGTTGCAGCATGTACCAGAATTTCCTTCCTTTTTAAGGATGAATAACATTTTCTTGTGTATATACCACATTTTGTTTATCCATTTATCTATTGATGGACACTAGGGTTGTCTCTAACTTTTGGCTATTGTCAATACTGGCGTACAAGTATCTGAGTCCCTGCTTTCATGTTTGTTTGTTTGTTTGTTTTTGTATATACTTAAAAGTGCAATTGCTGGATCACATGGTAACTCTACAGGCTTCCAATTTCTCCACATCCTTACCAACACTTTCTTTCTTTTCATTTTTTTTTCATAATAATTATCCTAATGGGAGAGAAGTGGTATCTCATTGTGGTTTTCATTTGTAGTTACTTAAATGACTAATAATGTTGAGTATTTTTTTATGTGCTTATTGGCCATTTGTATTATTATTATTATTTTTTTGGAGAAATGTCAATTCCAGTTGTTTGTCCATTTTTGAATTGGCTTATTTGGTTTTTTGTTGTTTTTCTTTAGGTTTTAAGAGTTATTTTTTCTGTTCTGAATATTAATCCCTTATCAGATATATGATCTACAAAAATTTTCTTCCATTCTGTAGGTTGTCTTTTCATGATAGTTCTTGATAGTGTCCTTTGATGCACAGAATTTTTAATTTTGATAAAGACAAAGGAATTTAATGTTATGGTGCTCTAAATTTGAAAGCTAAGAAGAGTGCAACATTCTGGAGAAGCCCAATTTTCAGATAAGCATTCAAAATGTCAGTAGTGAGAAAGTATCTTATACTATCTTGAACCCATCCCCTACTATCTTAGGCACAACCATTCTCTACATTTTTTACCATGTTACATAACCTAAAGAACCCAAATATGCTTGCAAGTCGTGTTGTTTTGAAATCCCACATTATGGGAATGAGATTGATTTTGTATGTGTGTGTTTAGCCTTTAACTCATAGAAGAAGAAAGACTGTGATTAATCAATCGTTATTTATTGAGCACTATTTATATGGGGCACTGTATTTATATACAGTGTAGTTGGGAGGATATATATGTATGACTTGATAACTACTTAAAGATGTGAGAGATGAAAGATGAAATATCTCTAAAATGGGGCCTTTTAGAAATCATTAAAGAAGAAGAGTAAATTTAGATTTAGGGTTTAAGATGAAGAATACTGGTATTAAAATGCAAGGGCAAGAATGAGTAAGCTATCTGGGAATAGTGAGAAAGCCAGCTTGACTAGATCAGAAAGTGTGTGGGAAGAACACTAGTGGATATGAGGGGTGGGGGTAAATTATGTAGGATTTTTAAATAACTAGGCAAAGGAGTGTGCACTTGATCTAATAGACAGTAGGAAACCTTTGAAAGTTCTTAAATGACAGGATTAATTTTTCTAATAGAGGAGTGGGGCATTGTTTTAGGTAGGTTGGTGCAAGAGGGGATGTGGGATAGATTATAAACAAAGAGGAATTGATTCAATGATTCAGTTTTCATAGGACTTCCCTGGAAAGAAAAGTAGTATATCTTTGTTCAAGTCCAACACCATTAGAAAATGCACTATATCTAAGAACCTATGAAGTCTTGCCCAAGTTCAACCTGGCCTACTAACCTCTTCCGCTAATGGCATAAAATTTCCACTCCTGGTTCTGGTTAGGTCTGGCACTTTCCCCAGATTGCCTCACTGTGGTGCCATGTTTCCAAAGCTTCCAAGCTACAGGCAGGGCTATAATTTTAGTTTCCTCATTTTTGCAAAAGGTCAGGTTTTCTAAGGCTATTAGTGGATCGACTGGAATTTGTCTAGGTTCAGAAGATGTATGAGAACTGGAGGACATTGCAGTCAACTTTTAGAGCCTTCTCCGCATTCCCCCCTACCCACCACTTCCTCCCTACCTCCATTCCCCTAGATACTAAGCTTCATCAGGGCCTAGTAGTTTCTCTTCATTTAATGCTTTCCCACAACAGCTGAAAATTACCTGTGATGCACACAAGTGGTTTAGGCTGCTCAGTTGTAGACAGGTATGCTGATCCCTGCCAGCTGACATGTGTATGTGTGTGTTGGGGCAGGGGGTGGTCACAGGAAAGAAAAGAAAAGCAGGAAGTGTCCTGTGGACTAGAATTGGGGGAGATGCACGGGATACCCGTGAACATTCCAGGGCATGGAGTAGGACAATGGCATGTGAGGAGCCATTAGGTTGATTTCCCCTGTGGTTGGAGGTTGGTTGTGTTTTCACCCTCCCTTCCCAGCCTGAACACTCCCAACACTGGAATTTCTTCAGATGGCTACCTTGTTTGGTTTTCAACCAGTTCAAAGAAAAGAAATTTTTTTTCTGTCTGCTTTTCGCTGAATGAAATCTCTGATTCTGCATACTAGCCATGCCATACACACCCTGGGGCTGGCTAGTTAGAGTTTTAAACTCCAAGCACACAGGACTCCTATCTTTGCTGAATCCTTCCTTTTCCATATCCTGAGCCTGAGTATAAACTTCATCCTCCCCCTCACTCCCCACAACCATTGCCTTTTCAATCTATGGGTAAATCTGCAGCCAATTCCCAGCTAATATTTCACCCACAAATTGCTATTTCAGCTGAACTTCTCCAAACTTGAGCATCTTTACCAAATATTTTAGGCTTCCTCACAATCTAGTTATCTTCTCATCTGCATGCCTTTCTGGCATAATTTTGAACTGATGTAAAATCTCTAATTTTAAAGGCATGCACTAAGGGGGCATGCACTAAGAATACAATATCTTATTCTAGCCTTCCAGGAGTTTCAGATAAAATTTCCTAGAAACCTTTGTGCTTGGTGGGGGTTTTATTTTTCCACCTTTTTCTCTTAACTGAAAATGGGGTGAGGAGCAAGAAAAGAGAATGTGAATCAGAATGATTAAAAACAACATGCACATGTAACACAAGGAGACATTGCATATCCCATTTCTGATGGAGGTCTCAGGAGGTAGAAGCAACTCCAGGTGAGTAAATTCACAGATGCCCACACATGTCCGGAACATTCCCCAAGGGTTATTAGAGGCTGTCCAGTGGGAACGTGTGGGCCAGTCTTCCGTTTGGGTTTTCTTTCAGAACTTTTGTCCAGAGAGCATCCCGTTCTGTTATATACATACCCAGTGCTGTCTCCAAATTGCTAGGTTGAGCACAACAATACTCAAGTGCCTGGCACTGGGTTAGAAATAGAAAATGAGCTGGCAAGACCTTGGTCCCAAGTCTATGACAGAGGCTGTTGCTGAGTCCTCCCCCACAAACCTGTGTTTTGTCTCTCCTTCTTCCCCCCAGATCCCAGAAGCTTAACCTCATCCTCAGTCACAGTCAAGGCATTTTCAAATGTTTTCAAATGTACCCTTGATCCTTGCAAAAGGTTAAGAAGCAGTTCTTTCCCCTCCAGAACATTAGGCATAAAGCTGACCCAGGTCTTTTCTCCCCTCACTCACTCTGTGGATCAGTCATGCTGCTGAGATGGGGCCTCTCTGAAGGGAGCCTGCAGGAGAGGAGCTCACACCCAGCCTTTGAGTGAGGGAACCGAATGGGGTGGGAAGGCAGTGCTCCTTGGGGATTTGCGTTTGCAGACTATATTTAGAAGCAGCTTTCCTGCGTATGGAAAGCAGTGGCCCACTCTGTCTATAATTATGACGAGAGAGTCACTTCTTTCAAAAACTCCATTTTCAGGTGTTTGTCATTTTCTATTTTAAAGAAACCAATCCCCAGTGCATTCTGTCTCCTAAAGAAGGAGCCTAGAGGTGGTTTAGTAAAACTTCTCTGTGCTATCTTAGAGTTAACTGAGGACAGGAACTGAGGTAGGGCCTTAGGAACAGCAGGGATGGAAGATTCTTGCTTTTATCACCGAGTGAAGTCTTAGGTAGATTCATTGCATAGATGGACCTGAAAAACAGGATTCCTGAGTTGTGTTCTTACTGCCCCCTTATCAGACCTATGTTACTTCTATGCAGGTAGCATTGCACAGTGGCCAATGAAACCGGACAGCCTAAGTTCAAATTTCATGTTACTAGTTGTGTGATCTGCTTGCTAGTTGTGTGAACTTGAGTAAGTTCTTGACTAATGGTACCGATCTTATAGTATTATTGTGAGGATTAAATGAGTTAACACATTCAAAGTAGGTAGAATAGGGAATGGCATATATTACATAAATACTATCACAGTTATGTTTGTTTTTCCTTGCCTGTAAAATGGGGAAGTGCTATTAACTGTTATGTTGATCATTCTGCACTATAGACAGGAAGAAAATCCATCGTGTGCCAGACACTCACTCTAAGGCCCTTACCCAGGTCTTGGGAGGGGAAGAGAGACTCCTCAAAGAATATGTGAAAAGGAAAAAAATTCCACACCCTGCTTTCCTTTCTGAAAAGTGTTATGATACAGAGGCCTGTCAGATGCTTGAGGACCTGTGGTCACTTCACCCTTAGCAGCATATCAGCTCAGCCTGAGGGTCAAAGAAAGCTGTAGAGGGATCACACAGGCCTCAGACATGCTCAGCCTTTGGACTGCATGCAGCTCCCAGCTGTACCGATTGGCCTGTCTTTGTTGCCAATACTCACACCTCAAGGCCTCCTGTCCAGCACAGGGTGCAAAAGAGGAGCTGGGAGCACAGATAGGACTTGACCTTGCCAACTGGGATTTTGGCAAGAGTCTCGGAGCAACTGATGGGCTACTGTCACTGAGCCCAAAATCTGCCCTAGGGCATTCTGGATCCTCCTCCTAACCTGGTCCCACACTCAGAGTTCAGGCTCTGGGCTCAGTGGTGCCATCTTTGGTGTATATGTGGCGTGCCATGGCTGTGCCCACCAAGTCGCCCTTGTCTCTCTTGAACCCCCAGCCCATTCTAGGCTTTTATAATCAGAGTCCTTCTTGCTTTACCTTGTCTATTCAAATCCTACCCAAAACTGTAAAGGTCCATTTCAATCTCACCTTATCCATGAAGCTTTCCCTGACTGCTCAGTTCACAGCACCAGTTCCTTCTCCAGACCTAGACCAAGGTTACCACGGAGACATCCGGTTGGTCACTAGGAAGGCTTCATATGAATGTCTCTTCACACCATGGACATGAAGGACAGGCCCAGAAGCCTTAGCAAACTTCAGGTTAATGCTTACTAGGACCAGGGAGTCCTAAATGTTGTCTGGGTCCAGGCATGTCCTGTCTTGAGGACAGACTCATCCCATTCCCAAATATAACAGCCTCCAGCATCACTCATGATTTCTCATCATATCTGCCAAGTTAGAGTGATTGTACATCTGAGAACAGCGAGTATTTCAAGCAGGAAAATATATATCCTCATTCAAGAAGAGTCTCTGAAGTGTAATGAAAATCTTACTCACATTGTAGTTACTCATCTATCACATTATCTATTTCTTTCATATTCATTGATTGGCTACTTAATATAAGAAGCTATAAGCTTCTGAGGGCATACACAATAACTGGTTTCCTAACCCTTCAGCAGCTTATAATCTAATAAGAGATGACTTAGGCTCTATACACACATATCTACAATGTAAGTCATATGATAATGATCATCATATCAACCATTTATTAATTGCTTATACTTTGCCTCCATGCTAATAAGTATTTTAGCAGATTTTATGTTATTTAATCTTTATAACAAACCTGGATATAATTATCCCTATTTCATGTATAATGGATAAAGCCCTGAAAAGTGAGTTTGGAGCAAAGCTATAATTCAAGCCTAGGATTGTGGGACCTCAAATATGCTCCTAACAATGACACTGTACTGCTCCCCTTGAGAGGTCCAAACAGTGAGTACCAATAAAAATAGAAGTCAAGGTCACTGTTGGCTTAGTTGACCAGAAATAGCTTGGTGGAAAAGTCTCCTATAGAAGTCTCCTCCTCTAAATGACCCAAATTCTTTTCTTTTTCAACTTTTTCTCCAATCTAGCCTCCACAGAATTACCAGATTAATCTTTCTAAGATACAGCTATAATCATCATGAACTCCTTTGCTCAGTAACCTTCAGTGACCCACCTAAAAATTCCAAATTACTCTTAAGCCTGACATTCAAGGTCCTCCACTGGCCAAGTCTATCCTGGCTTTCTAATCTTTTCTCTTTCCACTCCCCTTCCCTATGTTCTTGCCAAACAGAACTTCAGTTTTCCCTTGAACTGCATGGGAGTTAGGGGAACTGGCCCTCTGCATGATAAAAATTTCTTGTATAACTTTTGACTTCCCAAAAACTTAACTACTAATAGCTTACTGTTGACCTTACCAATAACATAAAATCTATTAACACATATTTTGTATATATATTATTACAGTACTGTATTCTTACAATAAAATAAGCTACAGAAAAGAAAATGTTATTAAGAAAATTATAAGGACAAGAAAATATAATTACAGTCTGTATGTATTTATTGAAAAAATCTGCACATAAATGGAACCCTGTAGTTCAAACCCATGCTGTTAAAGGGTCAATGATATTTGCTCTTCTGCAAATACTGGCTTCCAAGTCTCTTTTCATGCCATTCCTTCCACCTAGAATGCATTTTCCTCATCTTTGTCTCTCCAGCTCTTACCCATCCTTCAATGTCCATCTTAAATGTCAGTTGTTAAGTGACAGTTATTAAACTAAGGCAAATGTATGTATTTTTATTTATAGTTTATATACATATATATTTTACCTTGTATTGTGATTTATTATTCATTGTATTCCACTGGACATCAAGTTCTTGAAAGCAGAATCCAAAGCGCATTCATTCTTACATTTTCCCATATCCTAGTATATCGTTATATTCTCCCACATCTTCCATATCTTAATATCCTAACCTAATTAGAGCTCCATAAATATTTTTTGGATAAAGTAATTTCTAAAATCAAAGAAAAATGTTAGTAACCAATGTCACCCCAATAAATTTAATTTAAGTAAATAAATAAAAATAAAAAAGAAAAAATGGTATTAAACTCACCAAATAAATAAATAAAATCGAAGAATAAAATAATTATGAAAGATTTGCATATGTGAGGCCCTCAACTGCCAGTCTTCCTCTGAAGTGCTTATACCCTTACACAATCTGTGAAGATATCTAGACAACTACAAGTTTAGGGTCCTAGAAAGACCAGATAGAATTGAAACCAGCTGGTTAAGATTATAGAGAACAATGGAACATTTGCACAGTACATTGTAGAGGAAACGGATGGAACATAGAGTTCGAGGGGAGGGTAAGGGAAAGGCTGTAATACCAATGAATTTCATCCTTTGAATATTGCCCAACATCCTGGTATTTGGAGAATTTATCTCCCTTGCCTGGCCTCCTAGCCAAGCCTCACAGCTTGGACTCTCACTGGCGGACCTGTTTGTTTTTCCCTGAGTCCCTCCAGACCGTTGCCCTCTCATTCATCCCAGGGCACATGTTGGGTGGAAACCAAGTGTAAGGATGGATGTTCTTGGGCCAACAGAGCTTGAGCTCAAGTTAGTAAATAAGCACTGGGCTTTTAGATTCAGAGCGATGTTTTGTGTGGATTAGAAAAATGTCCCCTGATTTTGCTTCATTCATTCATGAACTCACAGAACTGAGCGTGCTCAGTGGGCTGCCTCTGCAAGAAGATGAGCCCTTGAAAAAAAGGTGTCTTTGCACAGGATCTGAAAGTGAAAATAGAGCTGCCCCACTGTGGGTAGGTGGAAGGAGGGGTGGAAGCTGGAAAATCCTTTCGAGAGATGAAAGCAGCTTTCCATTTCAAGGACTACAGGTCCACAGGCATACAGTTCCTAGGATGGAAACCTATAAAAATAACATTGTCAGGAAAAACGCTTCACTCTCCAGTGGATGCTGTTCCTAAACTCCTTTCTTCATTCCATTTATCTTACACCAGCTATCCAAAGAACCTAGCCATGAGGTGGTTGGTCTTTGTGATGAACCATCTTAGAGAATACAGCCTTTTTCTGATACAGTCTTCCAAAATCTAAGAAGCTTATAATAGCAATTGGGTAAGGGGACACTTAAGGATCTCATTAAAAGTCCTGCGGCAAAATAAGAGAAGGTAAATTTAAACCCATCAAAAACAACCTACACAAGAGCAAGATTTCCTAACCTGGGACTCGTAAATCTCCAAAGAGGTCCTTGGTGAACCCACTGAAATTGTGTGTAAAATTATACATGTATGTGGCTGCATTTCTTTTGGAACAAGGGTCCATAACCTTTATCAGATTCTTAAAGGGGTTGTGACCTCCTGAAAGTTAAACAAAACAAAACACCACATTTTTCTAGAGGATAAAGGTGGGAACTGGGTGTCAGGGGAATTTGGAGGACATTCCAGCTCCTCCCATTTCCCATGTGTTGCAAACATGTGTGCACTTGGAAACAATGACAAATACAGGGAAGTGACAGGTCACTTTCTTAAAAAGATCTCCAAATTGATAGACTCCTGAAGATTTCCCAGATTTTCTTACAGAAGTCATCTTCCTCTACTTAAGTAACACTACTCTTTCTTACCTGTCCCTCTTCCTACCATTCTGTCTTCACTTCTACAAGATAACCTATACTAGTAGCTGTTATTTGTTCAAGGGGATTGAGGCTGGAAGGGGAGGGGTGTTTGTTTGCCAGGCTGAAATGAGGGGCCACAGTCCAGGAAAGGTAGACTGTGTCAGTCAAGTTTTTCAAGTTTGTACCTCTTTAAAACTTTCAAAACACCCTTGGATTCCTCCAAGGAATTGTAATAATACTTTTAGTATTCATGAGTGAAAAATTGCATGCTGATAAAAAGCTATAGTGCATTCCATAATCCTTTTAATATGTATTTTAAAAATTACAGCAACATTGCTGTGTGTTTGAAAACTAGCTCAGCACCTACATGTGAGATGAATTATTCAGTTGGTCTGTAGACAATGTGTAATGTGCATCTGGATCTAAGGTTTTTATGCTGCAAGGGGAACCTTTCCCCTTCCCACAAAATGGGAATCACTGGTCCAAATTAAGCTCTCACTTTATAGACGAAGAAACTGTGGTCTAGAAAAATGAAGCTTCTAGTGAGGTAGGGT
The DNA here is from genome assembly GCA_004027375.1 of Macroglossus sobrinus. Classification (NCBI taxonomy): domain Eukaryota; kingdom Metazoa; phylum Chordata; class Mammalia; order Chiroptera; family Pteropodidae; genus Macroglossus; species Macroglossus sobrinus. The sequence goes on from PVKZ01002105.1 coordinate 243,674, forward strand.
GGAGCCCATTCCAAAATCCAGGTCTCCTAATTATTTCCTGGGCTTTTTGCAGGAATGTTCTTAGAGCATCTAGTCTCTCACTGGTCTTGGAACTGCCTCCTCTCCCACACCTGTACCCACCCTTCCTGTACTCTCCCCTCACTGAGAGGTGTCCAAAGGAAATATGAGGGAAGAAATGACTCTTTAGGGCCTTCCAGATCTGGGAAACAATCAGACAAGAGTCAGCTGCAATACCAGGCCTTGGCAACAAATGGGAACACAAAACTGGGTGCCAGCTATAAGTTCAGCCTTCCCTCATTTAGTCCTTACAACAACCCTGTGAGTGAAGTATTATTATCATCACCTTCATTTTATAGATGAGGAGATGGAAGCTTAGAGAAATGAATGACCATGGCACAGGGTCACTAAAGGCTTCAGAGATAGGATTCAAAGCCGAGTCTGAATTCAGGACCTGCAATGGTAACTGCTATGCTACACTATGTTATAAAAGGCCTACAAGGCTCCAGATTCTCAAGTCTTCATTAGCACTAAATTATTTTGCTACCCCTTTACTCAAGGAATCGTTCTAAACCCAGTCACAGTTTAGCAGTAATGTGTGAGCCCCTCTCTCTCAGGAGACTGAAAGCATCTTTGTCATGTTTCCCAGGGACCCCGGTGAACTCCATGGACAATACTCAGCCCTTGGGGACAGTGGTCCTTGTTCTTTACAGTTCTGATTCTAGTTCACAGACTGTGTACAAAGGAGGTTGGAAAAAATGAATTCTCATGCTCATTTCTTCCTTTGCCCAGGCCGTTCATCCTAAAATGCTTCTTCCCCAATTCACCCACCAACTAAAGTATAATAGACTTATGTTATATAAAGATTTCCCTACTCCATGAAGCCCTTCAGTCCTACATGAATTCACACATTCTTCTCATTCTTTCTGGAGCATTTTCTCTTTGGTCTTAAACACAGCTTCTGGGTTTTGACTCTTTTTGTGTGAAAGTCTTATATACCTACCATGCTTCTTGAAAGCAGGGGACAAAGATATTCTGTATCCCCTTCCCCAAGTATTCATCTTGGAGCTGGACATACCATACACTGCTAATAAATACTTGCTGAATTAAATTCAGTGGTCCTTAGAACAAATTTCCTCCCTTCTTGACCATTCATTCTGGCTATGGTTTTCCTTCAAAGAAATTGATGCCCCCTACACACTCTCTCAATTCCCCATAAGGCTCATGAGCTTTGAAAGTTCTGGGATCTGTTTTTGCTGCCTTGTCAAAAAGAAGCCTGACCTTTCTATTTGTTGGTGGGACCCATGTGAGTCCATGGAAGACGTGAGTTTTTCTGCACCTGAGCAGGGCTCTTGTAGAGCCCTAAGAGACAATTCGAGGCTTTAGCAGCTCAGCCTTTTAACAAAACCTGAGTCCAGGTGGTGGGTTAAAGGCAAGATACAGAGGAAGGTGTGTACAGAGTTCTTCAGCACTCTTGTCACTTTCTCAAGTGTGTTTGCCTTTTGCTACCCTGGGAGCCAAGAGCCTTTTTTTCTCTTCAGACTGAGACAGAATGTCTGGAGTAAGAAACAATTCAGCTCTTGATCCAATACCACTGTCTCCCCAGAGCCCAAGCCTCTGACATTGTGACTGAGCAGGCCTTCCCTCCAGAGTGCTGTTTGTCTGACCTTCACTGGGTCAACCTAGGCTGCTAACTAAAGCCTGCTGGAAATCTTGAGCAAGACACACACCTCTCTGAACCTCAGTTTTTTCATCTGTAAGATGGAAGTGTGAGCATTGATCATTAAATTCCTTGCACTAAGTTTCTAGGGTCCCAAAATAGCACTGCCTTCTTCCCAGCACTTCCTCCACCCTTACCGCTACCCCACCACTGAATGCCACAGAATTTTTAACCATACTGTAGTAAGGCCTGAACCTTGACATTGTCCAGCAAAGAGTTCCTATAGGTTGGGATGGTCTTTGACAGAACAGGGTTGCCGCTATCCAGCACCCCAGAAAACTGCAGAAGAGGACAGAGGAGACTTTTATGCTGTTTGACATTAAATCAATAAATCAGATTCTCCCATAGTTATCTTTGAGAAATGCTTTATCCCTTTCCGGCTACCAGAGTAACAAATAATTTTAATAACAATAATAGCTGAAAATTTTACCTGTTCTCTACAGGTTATAAAATGGTTTTACATCTAGTATCTCATTTTTAAATCCTCATGAAAACCTCTTATAGAAGACAGGAATTATCATTCCCATTTTGCAGACCAGATAAGTGGAACATTTTACTTCATTTACCCAACTAGAATAATGAAGTTGAGAATGAATGTGCTATGTCCTTAATAGAAACTGTAGGGACCTAAAAGCCAGGAGTAAATGCACACATGCATCCTTTTAAGGATGCTTACTTTACCATGAGAGAACTCAGTGTGAACATTTGAAGGAACATCTCACTAAGATACACATTATATGCAAATAATATGTAAAGTTGGTTCTGGGGGTTTTAAACCAAGAGCTTGTTGGTGTTTTGCAAAGGGATGCTGTAGTGCTCATTCTGTTTCTTCTTACAAGCAAAAGCCAGAGAAAGCAAAAGAGACTGTGAACAAAGAGGATATTGGGCCATTTCCAGTCTGCTTTGTTCCCTCTTTTGATAACTTTTGTGGGGGAGAGAGAGACAATGGAAAGGGAAGTAGGGATCGTGGCCAGTCAATCAAGGCTTTGGAAAAGGGAAGGCAGCTTTTTTTATTTGGTCCCTTTCCTTCCTTTTATCACCCCCGACTTCTTGCCTAGAACTAGATAAAATAAAAGTACCCTCTTGAGATCAGAGTTCATGAAACCTGAGGCCTCCCACTTGGGAATGGCAGTGATGAAAGTCTGCAGTGGGAAAGACTGAAAATGATAACCAAGCTACACTGTATCATTACCCTTAACTTGGGCAAAGGAAAGTGAGGTGAACTTAAGAAGGTGAAGAGTTAGATCAGGCGAATTCCAGGTATGTCTTCTGTAACTTTATATACATCCCTTAGGCCCAGTCAGAAAGTGCAACTACTCTGAGGCAGGGAAGGCACTGGGTGAGGCAGGAAAAGCTATTTGTTTTGTCTCTCCAAGGAAGACTTGCTGATCTGAATTCACAGGGTGACTACAGGGCTATGGTCAATAATATTTCTTAGAAAAGAAAACCACTTCAATTGCACCTACCAAAGGCTAAGCACTTCAAACAAATTATCTTCTTTAATCTTTACAACATATTTGTAAGAGAAGAGTTACTTTGAACCTCATTTACAGGGAGGCGAAGGTCAAGGTCATACAGCTGGTAGGTGGAAGATCTGGAAGTGGGTGACCCCAGAGCCTGCACTCCTGCCCAGTGAACAGCATTGCCTTCATGTGGGAGTTGGATGTAGACAGAGGTCTCCGAGCATCAGACCTCTGAATAGTGATGCCCAGAGAAAGAGTGATCAAGGTGTCAGGTGAATGCCCAGGCTTCAGGGTGACTTCAGATCACTTGTGAAGGAGAAGCCCTTTCCTAGGACGAGGGCCCTGACCCTGCTGCCCCACGGTAGTTGCCCAACCTGTGGCTAAACGAAAGAACTGAGGTGAGGAAATCAGAACATCCTGGGGAAGGAGCAAAGAGCAGAAAATGCCGACACCATGGGGCCTAGGGGAAATGGCGCTCTATAAGCCTGCCTGAGGGCTGTGGCCAGAGCTACCTCAATTGGCTGCGTGAACCTTTGCCTGCAATAACCTCTTTGGAGAGCTCAGGGGACCCTGAGGAAAAAAAGCACGGGGGCCAGACTGATCCTTTTATTCCAAGGAGCTTGAGAACTTCACAGATACCTCTTAATTATAAGCCCAGGAAGAAAAGGGAGGTGAATTGTGCATTGGTCAGGACACTTACCTCATCAGCTATTGTGAAGACAGGTCTGGGAGGCAGGAGAAAGGCTCCAGCAATGGGTATAGAGAGGCAGGCTTTTGAGGGCTTCTCAGCACAGAGCCAGAGCTTTAGCTGTGAGGGAGAAGCCTGGGAAGACTTCACAGGAACTCTGTGCTCTGACTGACATTTATTCCTCCCCATTGCTTCTGATTTCCTCTTTGCATGTTCTAGGCTTCACTATAAACACCTTGCTTAGGTTTAGGAACCCAGGACAAGAGCAGGGGATGACACACTCTTTTCATAAAATGCGTGCAAGTTTAGTGTTGTAAGTGCCAGAGATTAGCAGTATTTGTTTTGGAAGGTGAGCACCCAGAGATTTTTAATCCTTTGTTGGCATGACTAGGGATTCTTGTCTCTGGAATTAGGTCACATAAGGTGCTGCTATATGGAAGGGGACAAGTCTTAAAGGTATGAGAAAGAAGAGCACTATGCAGTTTCCTTACATCATTCAGAAGTCTAGCTTCTAATTTGTAAATTGGTAGTTAGATCCATTTTGTAATCAGAGAGTCCCTGTTCTTGGCATCTTGGCCTCTTTCCTCTTTAGAGCGGGTGGGCGGTGGGTTTCTTGGTGAAATCTGAAACACTGTCATCCCTGGGACCAGAGCAATCACTTTTTTTTTTTTTTTTTTTTTTTTTTTTTTTTTTTTTTTTTTTTTTTTTTTTTTTTTTTTTTTTTTTTTTTTTTTTTTTTTTTTTTTTTTTTTTTTTACTGTAATAAAGAGAACACCACATAGATGATTTTCTGGCATTCCATTCTGTGCTGAAACCACCCAAGAATTCAGACATGTGTCCTCCCAAGATTAAGTCGCTAAACCCATCTACATTTCTTTCTCTTTAGGATACTCCAAGAAGTCCAAGTCTATTCTTATAGTCTTTCTGTCTATAGGACTCTCAAATCTAGGCCAAGAATCTTTCAGATGAGCAATGTGGTCCTGGTTTTCTGTACTCAGAAATCTATGTGAACTAGTCCTTTACCTTCCTGAGAACTTCCTTTGCCCCAACAAATTCTCATTCACTTTTTCTAAACAGTTACCTCTAGCCCATTAAAAACACCCCTTCTGCAGCCCTTCACTTGAGATAAAATCCCCTGTGACATATTCCTTGGCTCTCGGAGAGTATACCTCACTTTTCTCTTCAGTCCTCTCCTCCCACACACTTCCTACATCAACGCCAGTTCTCCAGCCTGTTGGTAGACCATGAAATGGGTCTAGGCTGTCATGTGCTCTGGTAACATGTGGCCCATAGGGTAACAGTCTCACATGTAGCCCTCTGTAACACCGCGTGGTATGTGATTTGCTAGTGGAATAAACCAAATGCTTCACGAAAACTGAGAAAGAGGGATAAATTTAACCTATGGGGCTAAGTAAGTCTTCCCAGTTGAGCTGGGCTTTGAAGGGTAGGGAGAATTTCTTCAAGTAGAGAAAAAAAACAGACAGCAGATATGAGCTTTGCAAAGGCTAAGTCAATCCTTTTTAAAAAATTATTCTCCTTTTGATAAATCTAAAATATTCCCATTTATCATTCTGGTCCTTGAGATTCTGATGTATTTTCCCTGTGGCGTTTGCATTTCTCCTTTGAGAACCACTCATTTATCATAAGTGAGAGATAACTATAGATTATTATTATTTCTATATTTCTGTAATTTCTATTTTAGAGAGCTCTCTATAGATCTATTATAATAATCTCCAGTATAGAGATTATATCTCTATATTTCATTCTACTCCACAATGATATTAGAGGAGGTTTCTCCCCCAAAGACACATCTTTTACACATTCACATAACTGCTCACTCTTGATTCTTCAGAGAGAGCATAGGAGTGTGGAGTCTTCCTGGAGTTCCTGCTTCACCTCTGTGGGTAGTATCAGGGATGTGAGCTTGTATGCTAAATAGAAGAGGTCAAGACCTCAGGTTTAGGTCTTTTAAGCTCAGGATCATAGCCTCCTCAAGCCAAGCATCTTCCTTATCTTTATATGACAGCTGTTTGTTTTTCATAGGGTGCTCACAATACATGTCATCCGCATGTGAAAACATAGTCCTACCCTTGGGCCTCTGGGAACCTGAGTTAGAGTAATAGTCAGCTTTGGGTGCAAACACAGCTGGAAAAGCAGGCAGGCTGAGCTCTGAGGTGTGGGGCCATTGTTCCTTCTCTGAGGATAAATGAGCTAATGAGATGACTTCTCTGAAGAAAGTGACACTTAGGTGGAGTCACCACCGTGTTCTTTGTTGAGGACAAAAAAGAGGCAGGACCTAGGCACTAAAGAATGCCTGAGGATGGGGGAGGGAAGCATGGCCTGAGGCAAGCGGGAAACAGGTTAGAGGCAGAGAGGAAGGGAGGACAGGCTCCAAGAGGGGGAAATGAGAGGGCATGTCTGTGAGAAGACTGCCATCTGCCGAGCCTCCTATGGGCACCACGAGGCACACTACCCCTCCCCCACCACATCCCCTGGGTCTCACAGCCCAATACTGACTGACCCTCAAGCCCTGCTGAGCTGGTGCCCATGGAAAAGTCTGGACAGTAAAGGCAAAAATGATCAAAAAGACTGATTCAGGAGGCAGTATGACATCATGTAAAGGACACAGGGTTTCAAGCCAGACTAGCCGGATTCCTTTCCTAGGGCCTTTGCTACCAGCTATGGGTCTTGGGCAAGTTGTGTTACCTGTACTGTGTGCTTATTCTTTCTCAACTTTGCCTTCCTTTCCTGGAAAAATGGGTTCTTAAAGGGTTTAAATGAAATAGCAGCTGGAAAGTGCCACACACTGTGCCTGGCACACAGCGGAGGTACACGTGTTACTTTTTTCATAGAAGAAAAAGCCATTTGTTCTTTAAAATACATGGTGAGGTATAGAATTAGAGAGAATTACCCAGGAAAAAAGAGAAAAAGATAATTTGCATTTTTTCTAGGAGGCACAGAAGTGACAAGTTTGACATAGCTGTCATAAGGAGTTTGTTCCTCAGCATGTGGGAATTATCCCTGGTATGTCAGAGCACCCTCCAGAATCAGGCCAGCCAGGGATGGCAGGGGAAGAAGCGTGAGTCTAGGGTCTAGGACTAGGGTTCCAGTCCAGGCTTTGCCACCAAACTGTGTGGCTTTGGGCACACCACTCAACCTCCATAGCCATACTTTACATGATGCCCTTTGTCCTTTTCACCCCTAATCCTGTGATTTCATGAGGCCTACTTAGCGTCCCTTATAAAATCCATAGATTGGTCTGCTAGCCAATCAGACAATTTATCCATGCATTTAGTTCACCTCAGATCCTTCTACTGCAGCAATGATGAAAGAATCTATTGCCAGGGGATGGGTGTCAGAGGCATGGGTCACCTGGTTTGCAAGGATTCCCACCCAAATCTTTATAAGGGATCAGAAGACACTTAGACACTTTTGGTTATAGGTAACAAATGAACTTAAAGCACATAAGACCAAAAGGAGAAATTTATTATAAGATGTCAGAGTCCCCTCCAGGAGCCATCTGCAAAGTGACCCATGCAGGCCATACAAAGGCTTAGAACCAGGAAGTAGGAAGCCCATACCAACCAGGCAGCTTCTTTTGCTCTGCCTCTCCAAAGATGCCTGGCCTTTCATTTATGCTTCTTCCTATGCATCTTGGTTCATGTAATCAACAGAGTTTAGATAGCAACAGTAAATCTCATTTGCACATTCATGGCAGAAAGAATCTGATTGGCCAGCCCTGCTTGGATGGGATGGCTACCCTTAGTCCCCTCAGCCACAGCCAAATGAGCCAGGTATTCCTAGACCACTATGATAATCTCTTCAATGTAATCTCTCTGTGCTACCTCCTGGGTGAGCAGAGTAGAATACGTTTGGAGAAGGGGAGGTTGTAACTATCCTGACACCCCAAAGAGGGTTGTGTTAGTTCAGAAACAAGTTTAGCTGCAATAGCAAGATGGAAAATAATAAAAGCTTAGAGAAGATGGAAATATTTCTCTCCTGTATATAACAGCCTAAGTGTAAACAGTCCAAGGATGATATGGTTGCTATATATGTTAGAGACCCAGGCTCCTTCTAGCTTGTTGCTCTTCTCTTAGGATATTTGACATATGTACATGGTTGAAGAAGGCTCACCACAAAGTCCACATTTCAAGGAAAAAGAGGATAGGGAGGACATGGGCCTTCCTTTTAAGGGCACAATCATTCCTGCTACTTCTCATTAACCAGAACTTGATCATGTGGATGTTCTACAAGAGAGATTAGAAAAGGTTGACTTTAGTTAGGTGGTCATACGCCCAGTTCACAGCCTACCACCCTGTAAGAAGGTCAAATAGATGACCTCTTACAATGAGCAATAGTGGCCTTGGTTCCTGGAAACTCACCAAAGCTTTTTTCTCTGACTCTAGACTTGGGAGGAGGTTATTGCCAAGGAAGAGATGTGGGAAATCTAGGAAGAACGTCAACATGGAGAAGATTAGAAAGATGTGACCAGGAGGAGTTTAGACTTAATGATTTCTAAAATCCTTCTGCACTCTTAACACCACTTCAAGAAAGCCATGGGGATGATGTGCCTCTTCCCCTATCCTAACTTAGAGTATAGAAAAGGAAGTTCTTGGGACAGATTGCAGAAGTGAATTTATAACACAGTGTTCTTTAAAGAACAGATTTACACTGTTGTGGTTCTTGTAAGCCTCGCTCAGCTCTGCTCTACAGAGAGAGTTGAAGTCATTTCCTTCAGGCGTTAGACACACATATTATGTTTCTGCCTAGCAACCCCATCCTGCAGCTGTGCTGGCCAGAATAGTTCAGAGCAGCTAATCCACCAGTAAAGCTGTGTTGAACACCTTCTGTATACAGAGTGCTGCGCTGGCTGCTATAGAGGGGTCCACAATTGTAAGTATGTCTAACAGAAGGTTGTGCTCACTGACCCCTTCCTCTCAGCCATCAAAGTGACTTTATCTTTAGCTGAGGTCTTCCTGTTCACCAGTAATTACTTATTGGGGCAAGAGGCTTCAGTTCGAGTCAGCAGATAGTATAATGAGTCATGATGCATATGGTAGCTGTGGCTTTGCTGACTGTGCATTCACTATCTCAGTGCTGAGCTTTGGGCTTTGAGCAAGAAAGGAAGGTTACCAGAAGGGGCTGATTTCCAGTCACTCAATAGCATTAGTTCTGTGTCTTCTGAGTGTCCAGCTGTGTGTGTGTGTGTGTGTGTGTGTGTGTGTGTGTGTGTGTGTGTGAGCTTATTGGGTTGGGGAAAGCAGAATGGTCATACAAAGTAAGGGTGGGAAGTTAGAAACTTTAAGGGGCATTTTTAGCTTTAAGTCACAGCGATGTTAACATGAGATACCAGACTTGAGAGCAGAGAGTTGAGAGCAGGAAGAGCCCCGAGGCAGGAGTTAACCTAGGGTCACACTTTATTTGGCTACAACTGAATTGAGTGAATTTCCATGTTCAAATATCATTTCCCCCATTAAAAAACAAACAAACAAACAAAAAACAGTGATAATAATTGACTTGCTCAACTCCAAAGGATTAACAAAATGAAAGAGAATTGGACTGTGGCTCTTGTGCTCATAGTAACTCTTCGGTGAGTGTTGTCTAGGTTACATCTCTAAAACCACCTGGTCCACTTTACATATAAACAAACTGAAACCCAGTGAGGGAAACTGACTTGCCTAAGGTCACACAGCCTACCTGGGAAAATTAAGCATGGAAATCACCTACCACTTGACTTGTGCTCTGCATTCAATCACCTTTAGTAAACTTCCTTTCTAAGTGGCAGCTCCAGGAGTAGAATCCAGATCTTTTAATTCTGTCACCTCTGCTCTTGCCGCTCACTGTATTGCCTCTGAGTTATTTGGCTCAAATCAGATAGCTTGTTAAGGCTAAAATGGGATTAGTTTGCAGGAGAGCTGTTGCTGACACCTTATCGCCAAGGGCATCTGTGCTCATGATTTAAGTACAATAGTTAAAGAGCAGGGACTCTGGAGCCAGACTACCACTTACTAGCTATAGGACTCCTTTTAATCTCTTTATGCCTCAGCTTTCTCATCTGTAAAATGGGGATTGAAATTGTATTTAACCTCACAAAGTTGATGTAAAGATTAAATGAGTTAAAACTGGGCTCCCCAACCCCAGTTTGTGGCCTGTTAGGAATTGGGTCACACAGCAGGAAGTGAGCAGTGGGCAAGTGAGTGAAGTTTCATCTGTATTTGCAGCCACTCCCCAGCACCAACATCACCACCTCAGCTCCACCTCAGATCAGGCATTAGATTCTCACAGGAGCACTGGTCCCTGGTGCCCAAAAGATTGGAGACTGCTGAGTTAAAACACATAAAGTGCTCAGGAAAGTGCCTAGTACATAGTAAGCACATTATTAAGTGCTGCTATTCACAGTTAATGTTAGGTTTTCATTACTGTAATGGTGAATACAGAGTTGGTTAATGACAATCAGCCTTCACAAGGACAGCCATTTGATGATCATAGAGTTTATTTCTAAATAGGATAAAACTCCTATAGGCATTTTAAAGAACTGGGTACTTATTCTGTAAATTCTTGGAGGGCTGGGGCACTTCTCTGGTAAAGATCCTCAAGCACTGAGTACAATGCCATACAGTTGGGGGACAATTAAAAAGCAATGAGCAATAACTCTGGGGGAGGTACAAACCTGGAATAACCATTGTCTATCCATAACACACCGATGGCTGAGATGCGACACCAGCTTTCTATAAGCACATCTCCTTTTTCCTTTAAAATCTTTAAAATCCCAGCTTCTATACAAAAATGTATTCAACATTGGACGAACAACAGAACCCCAATACACAAAGAAGTTGAGTGAATGCCAAAGAACCAGAGCCAGGAAAACTATGTGAGAGGCAACCTTGCTCCTGCCAAGAACAAGATGCTACTTCCTACCCCTTCCCCCACAGTGGGCCCCTCAGCCTCTTCTCGTTCCCATCCCTCTTCCACCCCCCAGTCCTATGGGCCACAGGTTTCTGCCTGAAAAAGCAATTAGAAGCTGCTCACTCAGTGTATTTCCTCCTGACCTACTTCCTGAGTGCCGGGGCAGAATGCTGGCTCTGCTGAGAAAGGTAGCATCAGCCCAGCATTCCCTCAGCCAAGCGTCATCCCGGATGTTGAGTGTCTGTCACTCATTTACAGCCAATTGCCACACCTGAGAGATGGTTTTTCTTAATGGTTTCCCATGTCAACACCTAGACTGACTAACCTGACAGGTTCCTGAAGTAGAGCTGTATTCTGTTTCCTGGTATAAATGTGCTTTCTGCCTTTTCTGTTGTGTGACTGTTTTTATAATTTGCTTTAGAGTCACCATTTGCCATGGTCCCAGTAACTCTTTCTGAGATTGTCATTCCAAAGTTTTCCTAGTATCATCATCATCGTCATTGTCATCATCACCTACAGATTACCTTACAGAATACCTATTTTGTGGGCAGGTATTTTACATATATTTAATATGCCTAATACCCAACCTTGCAAGGTAGACATATTACGACAGTGCTTCTTAAACTTTAATGTGCATTTAATTCACCTGGGAAACTTGTTAAGATGCAGATAGTTCTTTTGAGTAGGTCTTGGGGGGTGGGCTGAGATTCTACATTTCTACAAGCTCCCAGATGATATTGATTTTGCTGGTTCTAACTCCTTGAGGAGAAATGGTATAACGAGGGAACTTGGTTGCAAGTGACTGAAACCCAATGGTTTAAAATGGGCCTCAGGAAGAGTCGAGGCCAGGGATGACTCTTTTGGTCTCCTGACTCTGCTTTATTCTTGCACTTACCTCTTTGCTTCATTCTTCCTCTGTTTCTTCCTTTTATCCTCTTCCCTCTGTGCTGCTTAGTGCCAAGGCAACTCTACCCACAGTCTTGTGGATTCCATGACTTCTTTCTCCTTAATTCACTCTCTTGTTTTGGTGGTGCATATATTCCAGTAACTTCCTAAGAAAGTGAACAAAAGAAGTAAAATTTTTGCTTAGAAATGTAACTGAAAATATCTTTACATTCGATTGAAATTTTGTCCAAGTATAGAATTCTAGCTTCTGGAGTGGCTGCTGTGATATCCAATGCCATTTCAATTCTCTGTCCTTTATATCTCCTGTCTGAAAGCTTTTAAATTCTCCTCTCTGACCTCCTATGTCCTGGAAGTTTACAATAATGTGCCTTGGAATGGGTCTTTTCTCATTCATTCTTTCTCATTCATGTCCTTCTTGCTTTAGCAAAAAAATTATTTAATTATTTATTTATTTAATTATTTTTCCCCCTTGCTTTCTTTGTTCAATCTCTCTGTTGCTCCTGCTAGCGTGTTGGACCTCCTGACCTGTTCCTTTAATCTTATCTTCTGTGTCTAATTTTCCATTTCTTATCTCTTATTTTACTTTTTGTGAGATTTTATAAACTTTTTTGAACTTTTCAGTTGAATTTTAAATATTTCTATTTCTATTTCATATTTTTAATTTCTAAGAGTTCTCTTTTTTATTCTCTGAATATTCCCCTTTTTAATAGGATACTATTCTTACTTTATTGAGATAATAGCTTCTCTTCTGTCTTCAGGATATTATTACTCTTCTCCTTTTTTGAACTTTTCTTCTCTCTGTTTTTTATTTCTTTCTCTGTCTTTCATGTAGCCTATTTATATTAGTGTGGCACTAACATTTGAATGGAAAGGGAACTAGAGGGTGAGGGATAGAAGACGTCTTTACTGTACTCTTTTGAATCTTTTGAATTCTGAGCCATTTTAGTTTAAATTCTATTAAAAACACAAAAAAGTTTTTAAATTTTATTTTAGGCTTTATTTGCGTGGATATAGCTTGTTCATTGGAGAACTTCATTGTAGGAATATAGAGATGGGATGTCAAGCTGCTTTTTCTCGGAGGGGACTTCTGAATGTCAGTGTTTAAAAGTTTTCTCTCTAGATCATTATATCTTTTCTGGAAAGAATCATCTAGACTCCTGTCTGAGGATAGATGTTGGAGGAGGGCATAAGTCTAGCTGCCATTTTCTTGAATGAGAGTGGGAGAAAGGCTGCATATCACACTGCTCAGGAACCAGATTTTCAGCCAGGTGCTTCAATCCTCTCCTAACTATACAGGCATACCTCATTTTATTATATTTCACTTTTTAATACTGCATTTTTTTTAACAAATTGAAAGTTTGTGGCAACCCTGCATCAAGCAAGTCTATCAGTGCCATTTTTTCAACAGCATTTGCTCACTTCATGTCTCTGTGTCACATTTCAATAAGTCTCGCAATATTTCACACTTTTTATCATTATTATATTTATTATGATGATCTGCGACCAGTGATCTTTGATGTTACTATTGTAGTTGTTCTGGAACACTGCAAACCACATGTATGTTCTGACTGCTCCACGGATTGACGTTCCCCTACCTCTTTCCCTTTCCTGGGGCCTCCGTATTCCCTGAGACACAACAATATTGAAATTGGGCCAGTTACTAACCCTACAATGGCCTCTAAGTTTTTAAGTGAAGGGAAGAGTCACATGTCTCTTACTTTAAATTCAAAGCTAGAAATGATTAAGCTTAGTGAAAAAGGCAAATCAAAAGCCAAGACAGGCCATAAGCTGCCTCTTGTACCAAATGGTGAGCCAGGTTGTGAATGCAAAGGGAAAGTTCTTAAAGGAAATTAAATGTGCTACTCCAGTGAACACATGAATGATTAGAAAGTTAAAAAGTCTTATTGCCAATATGGAGACAATTTTAGTGGTTTAGAGAAAAGATTAAACCAGCAACATTTCCGTAAGCCAAAGCCTAATCAAGAGCAAGTCTCTAACTTTCTTCAATTCTATGAAGGCTGAGAGAGTTGAAGAAGCTACAGAAGAAAGGTTAGAATTTAGCAAAGCTGGGTTGATAAGGTTTAAGAAAAGAAACAATCTCCATAACATAAAAATACAAATGCTCATGTAAAAACTGCAGCAAGTTATCCAGAAGATCTAGCTAAGTTAATGTACGTAATTACATTAAAGAACAGATTTTCATTGTAGATGGAACAGCATTATATTGGAGGAAGATGCCATCTAGGACTTTCACAGCTAGAGAGAAGTTAATGCTTGGTTTCAGAGCTTCAAAGGACAGGCTGACTCTCTTGTTAAGGGCTAATGCAGCTGGTGACTTTAAGTTGAAGCCAATGCTCATTTACAATTCCAAAAATCTTAGGGCCCTTTGAAAGTACACTAAATTTACTCTGTCTGTGCTCTATAATTGGAACAACGAGGTGAGAATGACAACATATCTGTTTACAATATGGTTTGCTGAATATTTTAAGCCCACTGTTGAGACTTATTGCTCAGCAAAATAAATTCCTTTCAAAATATTACTGCTCATTGACAATGCACCTTGTCACCCAAGAGCTCTGATAAAGGTATACAAGCAATGTTGTTTTAATACCTGCTAATATAACATTCATTCTTCAGCCCATGGATCAAGAAGTAATTTTGACTTTCATGCCTTATTATTTAAGAAATATATTTTGTAAAGTTATAGCTGCCATAGATAGTGATTCCTCTGATGGATTTGGGCAAAGTAAATTGAAAACCTTTTGGAAAGGTTTTCAGACCTCTCCCATTCTAGAGGTCATTAAGAACATTCATGATTCATGAGAATATGCCAAAATACCAACATTAACAGGAGATTGGAAGAGGTCGATTCCAACATTCATGGATAACTTCAGGTTTCAAGACTTCAGTGGAGGAAGTAACTGCAGATGTGGTGGAAATAGCAAGAGACCTAGAATTAAAAGAGAAGCCTAAAGATGTGACTGAAATGCTGCCAGGTCATGATAAAACTTTAAGAGATGAGGAGTTATGTCCTATGGATGATCAAGGAAAGGGGTTTCTTGAGACAGAAACTACTCCTGGTGAATATGCTGTGGAGATTGTTGAAACAACAACAAAGGATTTTAAATATTACATAAACTTAATTAGTAAAGCAACAGCAGGATTTGAGAAATTGACTCCAATTTGGAAAAAAAGTTCTACTATGGGTAAAATATTATCAAACATCATTGCATGCTACAGAGAAATCATTCATGAAAGGAAGAGTCAATCTATGTGGCAAACTTCATTGTAGCCTTATTTTAAGAAATCACCACAGCCACCCCAGTCTTCAGCAACCATCACCTTGGTTGGTCAGTAGCCATCAACATCAAGGCAAAACCCTCCACCAGCAAAAAGATTATAATTCACTAAAGACTCAGATAGTGGTTGGCATTTTTTAGCAATAAAATATTTTAAAATTAAGGCATGTACATTGTTTTTGTTTGTTCAGTTGGGTTTTTTAGACAATGCTATTGCACACTTACCTTCATTAGTATAACTCTAAATGGACTGGAAAACCCCCCAAAATTGTGTTACTCATTTTTTGCTATATTTGCTTTATTGCAAATATTGAACCTGCATTATTTCTAACATATGTCTGTACAGACAACCATGCCTGTAAGCCTCTAGAGCATACTTCTCAAACCATCTGTGGTTAAAAATCAGTTTTTAAATTTCCATTCTATCAGGGACCCACACATAGTTCTACTGCACATGACTAATTCACATCTCTCAGCACATGTGACTCATGGTAGTTCAAACATCTAAACTGGTCTATCATTCCGTTTAGCATAAATAAATAAATAAATAAATAAATAAATAAATAAATAAATAATCCACTGAGCGTGTACATGAATGTTAAGGCAAATTCAAATTTCTGTAAAAATTCTAAATACTTATTCTTACTTTCTGTACTTATCTTATTGGGGCTATTAACAGAGTTTGTGGATCTAAACCAGTTCATGACCATTACAAGATCACTCGTGTAGAAAAGACCAAATATCTAGTCTCTTGCCTTGAGGGGGCACCAGCCTTTGATGGGGTGGGTGGTGGAGGAAATCTGGAGAGTTAAACTGCTATGTAGATACACTTTAGGTCTATCTCCATCTCAGCTGTGCACCTCACTCCCACATTCCTAGGTACCCTGTATTTCTTAATCTACTGACTTCCTGAACTATTCATGTCCCATTATTGGTTCTTTTCTGCAGGCATCGGCTTCTACTGCTTGGCCAAGTCATTTGTCCCTTTTTGTTCTACTTGTTTCTTCTGCCATTCTCCTTGTCCTTGCAGTTTATACTTTTACCAATTCATAGACCATAAGACCCAGCAATTTCACTCTTTGGTATATAAATTCACACAATGCATGAATGTTCAAAGTAACATTATTCATAATAGCCAAAAAGTGAAAACAAATCAAATGTTTATAAACTGAAGACTAAATAAATAAAATGTGATATATCTATACAATGGAATATTAATCAAGGTTACAAAGAAATAAAATACTGACACATGCTACAACATAAATGAATTTTTAAAACATGTTAGGCAAAAGTAACAAAGGATCATTTTTGTGTGATTCCATTTAAATAAAATGTCTAGAATTGCAAAATCTGTACAGACAGAATGTAGATTAATGGTTGCCTAGGATGGGGCAGTGTGGGGTGAGCAGGGAAGAAAATGAGTACAGGGTTTCTTTTGAGGGCAATGGACATGTTCTAAAGTTGATTGTGGTGATGTCGCACAACTTTGTGAATATACTGATAGCCACTGAATTCTACACTTTAAATAGGTGAATTGTATGGTAGGTGAATTATATCTCCATAAAGCTGTTATAGTGGAGTTTTTGGAGTAGTGCGCTATGTTTCCCCGCAGATCTCCAATGCATCACCCTTGAATATGGAAGTCTCCAGCACATCTTATACACAGTGCTTCTCAGTTATCACCACATTAGGAGATCAAATCTGAGGTGACACGTTTGTTCTTACTCCAATGGTTATTTAAGGGATTGCTACTGGCTTCATTAGGAGATATACCTAAAAATAGTGTTCATTGGGTCAGACAAATAAAGAAACTGTGGCTGACTTTACTCTCTTATTCCACAGACAACGATTTTTTAATTTTTAAAAAGAAACTTCCTTTTATTAATAGCAAATAATACAAAAAAGCACCTCCCTACTTGCAAGTCTGAGAATGCATTCTATATGAGGGTGCAAAACCCAGTTTATTCGGTTATCCGACAAATATTTATCAAGCATTCACTATGTGCTGGCTGTTCTGCCAGATTCTGAGAATGCAATGGTGAACAAATTACAGGGAGGAGAGAGCTAAATAAATAAGCTGTTAGGTCAATGTAGACACGTGTTCTTTCAAAGGACAGAGATTTATCTATCAGAGGAATTGATAGTGTTTTAATTATTAAGGGATTCAGAGAAATGTCTACTCATCTTTTTTTTTCCTTTGAGAACACAGGTTAAGGTTTTTTTTAAATTATATGAATATTGGGCACTAGCAAATAAAAAAGGGTTTAACAACAATTCTGCCACTTGCCCCACTCATCAATCTAATTTCAAACTCTTTCTCCACTCCACACATTATTTAAAGCTTCTAGCTAAATTTTTTCCATAGCTTTGACCACCTTTATTGCATGTCTCTCAAAGGACCAAGTTCAAAGGAACTCCCAAAACTCTCTTTGAGAAATTCAGACTTGAATTTCAGCCAAGACCCCTCACCCCCGCAGTTGCTCAAGAGGTTGGAGCAGTAAAGGAGTGACTGTGAGTCCAAGTGCCAATTTGTTTGGGGCACATTCCCCAAGACTCAAGACATCAGGGCTCTGCCAGGCTGGCTGAGAGAGATGAGGCCATGCCTGAGGTGTGTAAACCTTGTCATCAGAGGTGTTCCATGCTCAGAGACTGACAATGTGAACACAATGTGGCACAAACAAGTAGATGAGGGACATCTTGGGAAAGAATGTGAGCCCCTACTTGAGTGTGCTGAGGTGCAAATATGACCCAGCTAAGGAGGACAGGCATCAGGCAAGCCCCAGTGGCCAGCGTGAGAGCCTGCAAGTTTTCACATTCTGATGGGACTGACTCTACTGAGGCAAGTGGGGTCCAAATGCCAGTGAAGCCAAGCACATACCATGAAATCTTGATGAGTTTCTTCATTTCTCTGAGCCTGTCTATTATCTGTAAATGGAGATGATAAGACCCACCTCACAGGACATTGTGAGGATCAGAGATCATATAGTAAAGTCTAGCACAGACTCTGGTTCTCAGTGATTGTTAGTTTGCATAGTGTCTAAGACTCCCCTATTCTTTGGGGGTTATGATCCCCTCTAAATTTATAGGATTTAGCTTTGTTTTCATTCCTTGGTGAGTAGAATTTTTAAAAATCTTACAAGACTTCTTTTACAATATAATTACAAATTAATATGTGTTTATTATAGAATCTTTGAAAATTTCAGAAAAACAACATGAGATAAAAATAATCTATAATCTGACCCCTCAGAAATAATCAGTTAACATTTTTGCATATAGTCTCTCAGTTTTTTGTTCTATGTACATAGTATCATAAAGTACACACATTTAGTATCCTATTTTTTATCCTAATGATATTATTTGAATTTACCTATTCATTATGATTTTATATCACAACATTTAAAATAATTAGCATATAAATACTAATATCCCATTGCACAATTATACCACATTTAACCAATCTATTTAACTAACCTATTGTTAGTTATGTCTTGTTTTCCTATTATGAATAGTACCATCATAAACTTTCTTTTTTTATTTTCATTTTAATTTTGTATCCTGCTACTTTATTGAAGTCATTTACTAATTCTATTGATTTTGGTGGAATCTTTAGGGTTTTCTATATAAAGTATTGTGTCATCTGCAAACAGTGCAAGTGTTACTTCTTCCTTCCTGATTTGAGTGCTTTTTATTTCTTTCTCTTGTCTAATTGCTATGGCTAGGACTTGCAATACTATCTTTAATAATAGTGGTGTTCCTTAGAGGGAAAACTTTCAGCTTTTCACTTTTGAATGTGGTGCTAGCTGTAGGCTTGTGATATATAGCCTTTATCATGCTGTGGTAAGTTCCTTCTATACACACTGTTGAGAGTTTTTATTATAATGGGTGTTGAATTTTGTCAAATGCTCTTTCTGTATCTATTAAGATGATCATATGATTGTCATCTTTGATTCTGTTGATGTGATGAATCACGTTAACTGTTTTCCTGATGTCGAACCACACTTACATCCCTGGTATAAATCCCACTTGATCATAGTGTATAATCTTTTTAATGTATTGTTGAATTTGGTTTACTAGTATTTTGGTTGAGAGTTTTTGCAACAATGTTCATCAGGGATATTGGCCTGCAATTCTCTTTTTTTTTGTATTGTCTTTCTTTATCTGATTTTCATATCAGGATAATGCTGGCCTTATAGAATGAATTTGGAAGTGTTCCTTTCTCTTCAATTTTTTTTGAAATACCTTGAGAAGAATAGGTATTGATTCTTCTTTAAATGTTTGGTAGACTTTTTTTTGTGAAACCATCTGACCCTGTACTGTTGTTTGTTGGGAGGTTTTTGATAACTGCTTCAGTTTCACTGCTAGTAGTCAGTCTGTTCAGATTCTCTGTTTCTTCCTGGTTTAGTAGTGGAAAGTTGTATGTTTCTAGAAATTTATTTCTTCTAGATTGTCCAATTTGTTGGCATTTAATTATTTATTATTCTTTGATGATCCTTTGTATTTCTGTAATGTCAGTTGTAATATCTCTTTTTTTATGTATGATTTTATTTATTTGTGCTCTCTTTTTTGCTATTTATCCTTTCAAAAAACCAGCCCTTAGTTTCATTGATCTTTTCTGCTGTTGTTTTTTGTTTAGTCTCTATTTTATTTATTTCTGCTCTGATTCTTATTTTTTCCTTTCTTCTACTTACTTTAAGTTTGTTCTTTTTTCTAGTTCTTTGAGTTGTAAAATTAGGTCGTTTATTTGAAATTTTTCTTGCTTCTTGAGGTAGGTCTGTATGGCTATGAAATTTCCTCTTAGAACTGCTTTTGCTGCATCCCATAAATTTCATAAACTTGTATTTTTATTTTCATTTGTCTCAAGATAGTTTGTGATGTCTGGCTTAATATTCTCTTTAATTCATTGGTTGGTTAGCAGCATGTTGTTTAATCTCCATGTATTTGTGTTTCTTCCAATTTCCTTCCTGTAGTTAATTTCTAGTTTAATGCCATTGTGGTCAAAAAATATGCTTAATATAACTTCAATCTTCTCGAATTTATTGAAGCTTGTTTTGTGGCCTAATATGTGGTCTATCCTAAAAAATGTCCCATGCGCACTTGAGATAAATTTGTAATCTGCAGTTTGGGGAAGAAAAGTTTTATAAATGTTTATTTGATCTGGTCTAAAGTGGCATTTAAGGCCATTATTTTCTTATTAATTTTCTATCTGCATGATCTATCCATTGAGATAGGTAGGGTATTAAAGTCCCCAACTATTTTTGTACTGTTAATTTCTACCTTGATGTCCATTAATATTTGCTTCATATACTTGGGTTTTCCTATGTTGAGTGTGTAGATATTTACAATTGTATATATTCTTTTTGGGTTGACCCCTTTATCATTATATAGTGTCCTTCTTTGTCTCTTTACATTCTTTGCCTTAAAGTCTATTTTGCCTGATATGTATATTGTTACCCCAACTTTCTTTTTATTTATCTTTTCTTTCAGTTTTAGTCAATGTGTGTTTTTTAGTATAAAATGAGTCTCGTAGGCAGCATACATATTGCTTTTTTATCCATTCTACTACCTTATGTATTTTGATTGGATTATTTATTCCATTTACATTTAAAGTAATTATTATTTTTTTAAATTTATTTATTTAAATTAGTTTCAAGTATACAGTACATTGGCTAGACATTTATATAGTTCATAAAACAATCCCCTCCATGGCTCCCTCCCTCCCTTGGCCCTCCACCTAGCTATCATATTAATGCTAACTGCATTCCCTCTGCCATGCTCCCCATCCCCATGACCAACTATCACTTACTAATTTGTACTTGTTTAAACTTTCACCTCATTCTCCCACCTCCCCAACCCCCCTCCCTTCTGTCTGTCACTGAATTGTTCACTATATTTGTGAGTCTGTTTTTCATTAGTTTGTTCTTTTTATTCATCAGATTCCACATATAAGTGAAATCATATGGTATTTATCTTTCTCTATCTGACTTATTTCACTCAGCATAATAACATCTAGGTCCATCCATGTCATTGCTGATAGTAGGATTTCATTTTTTTAATGGCTGAGTAATATTCCATTTCTTTATCCAATCATCTGTTGGTGGGCATTTAGGTTGCTTCCATATCTTGGCCATAGTAAATTGTGCTGCCAAGAATATTGTAGTGCATAGGTCTTTATAAGTTATTGTTTTGGTTTTCTTTGGATAAATACCCAGAAGTGCAATTTCTGGGTCAAAAAATATATCCATTTTTAATATTTTGTGACACCTCCATACTGTTTTTCATAGTGGCTATACCAATTTGCAATCCCACCAACAATGTATGAGGTTTCCCTTTTCCCCACATCCTTGCCAACACTTGTTTTTTTTTTTT
>PVKZ01002106.1:0-265136 GCA_004027375.1 Macroglossus sobrinus
AAGGAAGGAAGGAAGGAAGGAAGGAAGGAAGGAAGGAAGGAAGGAAGGAAGGAAGGAAGAAAGAGAAAGAAAGAAAGAAAAAGACAATGCTTCCGGCAGATTCTCAGGGAGAATGGCTGCAGCCTGATCCCTCAGAAGAATTCTGGAGTGTAAATGAACCTGAGAGATGTCTGCACCTCAGCAAGGGGGCCAGGCAGTCAAAGCTGCCCTAACCCACACTCATCTGTCATTGATTAAGGTCCATGAGGGCAGAGTCATCAACTCCCAGGCACCTGGGCTCCAAGCTCCCAAAGATAAAAACTGCCCCAGGAGGCTGAGGAAATCTTCTGGAAAAATTGAAGATTCAAGCTCTGTAGGCAAAAGCAAATGGAAAGTGGGGAGAAGAATGCATAGAAAACAATCCCAGGGCTGGGTAGAGCACAGACAATGCCTGTTACATCTATATTTAGAATCATTTTCAAACTTCAAAGAATTCTTTCCTTTGGATTCTCTACAGATGGGCAACATGCAGTTTATCTTAACTCCAGCAAAGCTAAACAAACAGTTCTTCTGGTCCATATAGCTGCCCCAATCCCTTTCATCTCACAAGTGGTCAGTTCTCCATTGCCATCCCTGTCATCCTTATAATGTCCTTAGTTTTGTATGTCTCTTTATGTGCCCATGTACTCTTTGTGCACACAAAGTCATAGGAGAAAGATAATCAGGCTCACCATTTTTGTTTTAAATTCTCAGTCATTCATATTTTACCATAAAGCAGGAGTGTTGCCTTCTTTAAAGCCCATCCAGCACACTTCTTCATCCAGGTGTCAGCTTATTTTAGTCCAGATTGCTGGGCTATGCCTCAGGCTGAGCCTTTGGGCTGCTGGACCTTTTCTGCTTTTATCCATCCTATTATGGTTGTCATGAACTGACATTGCCACCTCCTTGATTATTCCCGCTACATGCTTAGTTCCTCTGGTTATATGCTTATTTCTTAGAAAACTGTACACACACCAGTCTCACTGCTCATTCCTCTAATCAGTTGAGGTATATTCAGTTGTATGCAAGTTGAGTTAAATGACCAGGCATAAGATTTCCCAAGTCTCTTCTACTAGTCATACCCCCTCCTCTCTGATACAAGCATCATGTAACCAAACCTGTCACCATAAAATAGAGTCACAGAAGGACAATGGAAGTATCCTTGTGCTAATAGACGTGGGAGGGACAGTATTATAAAGCATTAGGCAAGGTGTTTCCTAGGCTTCCCTGATCCTTATTGGGGATTTTGTTGCTCCAGGGAAAGTCTTCATGGCAGAAACAGCAAAGCAAGGCATCAAATTCTTAACTTCCAGTCTTGGAGTGATGTGTGTGTCTTCTGTAGTAGTAGAAAATTATCTTTCTGATGCCTATGTTCTTACAATGTTAGGATAAACCTATAGAACCCAGAGTCCTACTGTTGTTTTCTACTCTCTCAATCAGACCCAGCTGAATTAAAAATATAACCAGACTGTACAGTGGTCCTACTTCCTCCCTAGCACATGCAGGGCTAACACTGCACACTGGACTAGTCCTTTCTATTACTTTCATTTTGCTTTTGGCTTAAGCATTTGTTTTCTTAACAAGATCATCCATAAGCTGTCTTTTAGGGTCCTCCACAATAATACGAATGTACCAAGTTCTGAGTCTATGAAAACATCTATTTCTCAAATAAATCGTGCCCACCTCTACATCTCCATCTATCTAAATGAGGTATTTTGACCCAAGAAATATCTTCCCATCACCCCAACATCTACCCTGACTTGTGGTCTTGCCTAGCTTGACTTTACTGTGTTTTCATTCCATTCTTCCCTGAATTTCTGAGCAACCCTGATTCCCATTAGCAAACTGTCCAAGTCCACTTAGATTTTATTTCTATGCTTTGAGTTTGTAATAATTATGCATTAGTCAGAATAGGTTAAGTTACGCTGCAGTAACAACCCCAGATCTTAGTGACTTACAATGATAAAGGTTAGTTTTTACTCACATGTCCTGTCTATTATGATAGATTGTTATAATTTTGCTCTATGTCATCCTCACGCAGGGACCACACTATTAAAGCAGTCTCTACCAGAAATATTGCCAGTTGCTGTGGCAGAGAGAAAAGAGGCATGGATAATCACATACTAGCTCTTAAAGTTTCTACTTAGCAGTAACACATTATTTCTGCCCTTATTTATTGGTCAATGCAAGTCACTTGGCCACTCCTGAATTCACCTGTGTAAGAATGTATAATGCTCCCACAGACTAAGAAAAGAAAGCTAAAATTTTTGACCAACAATAGTATGGTCTATCAGAATACACCTTAACTCAAGATAACATAGGCCTTGGGTAATTTTCATCTATTTATTGGAAAATAAATTCCATCACCCACTGAGATTGAAACTGCAGTTTGGGTCATGCAACTCTGAATGCAAAAAAAAAAAAGTATATAATTAGCAATCCAAAGTGAGGTTGTTACATGGGGAGGAGGAGAAGGTGAATCCAAGATACTGCACAAGCTGTGTGAATCCAAGAAGTCACACTGTGAGTTCTCCTGGCGCTGTGTACACAATCTGGGAATACTGATCCAGGGCCACCTGCTTATGTCTGCAGCTAATGAACCGAAGGCCTTGAACATCACACATGAGAAGCCTAAGGCATATGTGGAATGTAGATGCATTTTTGCAGTTTGCCTGCTCTGTGTGCTGTCCTGACTGAGGAATAGATTGAAGAGGAAAACAAGCTATGACAGCAAAACATTCTGCATCCAGCTGCCTAAAAGACTGTCTGAATCTCTGCCTATTCTGAAGTCAGTCTTAAGTGGAATTAAAAAAATCTCATTTTCCAGGTATTTCATACCAGCCTCAGCCACCCCATTGACTTCCACAGCTGAACAATAAGACATGGCTTCCTCTGGAGTACACTGGTCCTTGCTAGCTTTTGAAGGTGTCTTCCCCGGGCTGGGCACCAGTACATATGGTTCACACCTCACTGTTCATCTTTCTTTCCTCCAGCGTTCCACACTGAGGGTGAGGATCAACAACCAAATGGGGAACATACCACATTTATAAACAGCTAAGCATATAATTTATCATCTAAACATTGAATACTTTTGAGAGTGAAAATTTGTTAACAATGAATCATATAATTTGAAATACTTATTGACCTTCAACTGGTTAATGATGTTGATAGACTTTTTAAATTGTTCAAAAGAACTATTATAAAAATAAAATACTTTATACAAAATAAAAGTAACATGTTCCATTTATATTAAAGCAAATTTTATAAAAACTATATTGATTAAGCATTTGAAAAAATGCAAACAAGATTATTCTTTGTACATAGACACTTACTTTAATCTGCCTCTCAGTCATATCTGTTCTTCTGTCACTGATATTTTTCTCAGAAACTTACTTTTGAAAATGATTAGATTTTTTTCCTAAAAATTGCCAGTAATCTTCAAATATGCATTATGGTTAGTAAATTTAAAATTGTTTATATCTTCACTTGACTTTTCTCTGCATACCATAATCTATATTTCAATTGAAAAAATACTATCTTTACAGGTACTAATGTACCAAGTAAGAGCAGAACAAATTCTGCTAAATGAAGAATATATCAATTCTAATTTTCTTTATATTTCTTCATATGTAAACATTCGAGCCCAAACAATCTCACAGGTTTTATCTTTGCTTCCAAACTTTTTACACTTTTAAATTGTGGTAAATTATACATATAATTTATTATGTTAACCATTTTAAGTATAAAGTCAATGGCATTAAGTGTATTCACACTGTGTGATCCTCACCACTGCCCACTTGCAAAACTCATTTTATCTCACAAAACTGAAATTCTGTATCAATTGAACAATAGCTCCCCATTCTCCCCTCCCCTAAGCCTTTGACAATCCTACTCTACTTTATGGCTCTGTAACTTTGACTACTCTAGGTACATCATACAAGAAGGATCATACAGTATTTGTTCTTTTGTGACAAGCTTTTTCACTTAGCATTTTTCCTTTGTAAGGTTTGGCTCAGGGGGCAAGAAAATAGTGCAAGCAGGTAGTTCAGTGCAGGCAGAGATAGTTTAGTGCAGGATTCTCCCTAATGCATGGTTTGCATGACAGGTCCCTCTGTTTTTAAATTTGAGCCCAGTTTGCCACCAGAAGTCCTTTTTGGTAGGTATCTTCTTTCTGAGGATCAACAATATTAAATTATTATTAGATATATGATTTGCAAATACTTTCTACTATTACATGTGTTGCCTTTTTACTCTGTTGATTCTGTCCTTTGATGCATGAAAGTTTTTGATTTTGATGTGACCTAATTATCTATTTTTTCTTTTGTTACTTGTTAAAATTTTTACCAGAAAAACTCATTAAATAATTTATATCTATGATTCTTTTAAATATTAATCAAATTTAGATGTTGCAAAATTACTAGATTCTATCTACATATTAAGATGTTTGAAAGTGTAAATATGGAACTTCAAAATTAAATCTTATACCTCCTTTGTATTCTTTATTTGTTCAGTTTTTCTGTTGCCTTAGTGGATATACATATCAATAGCTTCTTGTCTGTAACTGTTGCTTTCAAATTGCTATTAAAAAAAACTTCAAATGCTGAGATTTTGAGGGCTACATTTGTTTAATATTTTGAATAAAATGCAAATGAATTTTAGATTACTAAATTACACAAAAGTTTAATACCATTTACAAGACATTCGATTCGATTTACAAAGTACTTCCTGAAAAGCCGAAAAGTCTCTAAGCTCCAGTAGATCACAGGCAGCAAAGAGACTGCAACTTGTATCACCCTCCATCAGTGTCTTTAGTTTCCACTCTCTGCTCCTGCACACACAAAAAAATGCAGTTCATTTGTACTGATATATATAAAAGTATTTGAAAAATTTGACAGGTATAGCTGCTATTTTGATTCAAGGGTATTTGACTGCAATTATGAATTATAGGCTGCATGGGTTTCTTATTTTAGTAGAAATATTTTTTTAACCATGACTCTGTGCTGCATTAAAATTTGTGTTTATATTAATCCAGCAAAACAAACAAAAAAAGTACAACAATTTTATCTCTTTTCCAGTTGGATTTCACACAGAAGTAGACTCTGAGGCTAGCACTGAGTGAATGTAGTTTGTTTGGAGATTCAGGAAACCATCAGCAGTGTGGAGATTGGCAACACGCTCAATGCATTGACTTAAGTCAGCAGAAAAGTACATGTTAGACTCTGACCAATGAGATCAGCCACCTTCCTTTCAAGGAGAAGGGTGAGTAGCAGGATGGAGATAGAAGGATGGAAAATAGAACAAAACACTCTTAGGAGTTACCTCTCCCATATTTGCTGAGCCAGGTCAGACTCTCCAGTCATTTCTACCTCTTTCCTCTTCTTTAATACCCACATTCTTACCCCACACTCAACCACTGAGTCCTGTCTCCTCTTCCTCCAAAATATACCTAAAATCTTCTCCATTTTCTTATCTCTTTCCAACTACTGTGGTTTAGGCTTTTCTCATTTGTTTTTGCTTCCACACTGACCACCAGAGTAATATTTCTACTGATGTCCTATTTTTCTTGGAGTTTTAAGGAGCACAGTAAAATAGCATCTCTTTTCCCTGCCTAGTTCTAAGAGAGAGACATAGGAGACATCAGTGAAAATAAATACTGTACTCTGGAGGATGAAGCTTAAGTGTGTGGTCATGTGGGCTTCTGGCTACTGTGTCCTGTCACTATGAAACTGTCTCCATGGGAGTAGAACCTATCATACTTCCTGTAAGTAGAGTGGCAGAGAGCTTAAGAGTAGGAGTAGGATGAGGGGAGGGAGAGAGAAACAAAGAAGCAAGTCCATTTTCATCTTCCAAATTCTTCATCCAAAATCTACCCTTAGCCTGTTACCAGTGAAGAGAAAAGAGAGGAGAGGAGCAAAGAAAAGCTAATGCAAGTTCCTCATGAAAACATAAGACCTGGGAAACAAATGCCTCCTTAACAGCATTATAATTATTTTTATATTAACATATCTTATTCAGCCTCTCTAGACTCTTAGAATCTCACAGATGTTTTTGCTTATTTTTGTATTTCTTGTACCTGGTACTAAGTTTATTAAAGGTTTGTTAATTTGTTAAAAGAATTCCGAAGCGGTATTTAACACTTTAGATTTTAAAAGGTAGTTATAGCTCCAATTTCTAAGTCAAATAGCTTTTAGTAGTTTCTAATTCTCAGCAGTCTCTCTAACATAATTACATGTTTTGTTGGCTGTATTTGGAAATTATCTAAAAGTGTTATCTGCTGTAGAATTTTTCTCCCCCAAATAGCTGAGCTTTCCATCTATTTTTAGTTCCTTTCTTAATTTAAATTCAAATAGGACAAAAGCTAGCATCTATGTCCTGCTGCAGTGTACACAGCTTAAGAATGATTTCCAAATATTGGCTGGCTTCTTTAAGAAAAAAAGACCTTGTGAGGCACCACTTAATTAGAGTGATTGGAACCAGATGAGAAGCATATATGATCCTTATTTGCAGAATCCTTCACTTAGAAACGAGCAGGAGACAGCTGAAAGATATCCTTCTAAATAGAGGCAACTATCCCCAAGGCAGACCATAGCTGCATCTGCCTAGTCAAGATGTGAAATAATCTGGACATTAGTCAAGGTGGAGAGAAGCTAAAACTGACCTCAGGCATGGGAGGGTGAAGTGAAAAAAGTAAAAGCATTGAAACCAAAGGCTCTTCTTGGGTTAGAACTTGGACAAGTCACTTATATTTTTAGAACCACAGTTTCTTCATGAAGGGGGTTAATGATTATCACTTATGTGGAGTTGGCTGTGAGTACTGAGTGTGGCCAGATTCAGTAGCTGGGGCAAGCAGACACCAGTCACTGTCATTTGTATGTTATGCTAAAGGCAAATATGTGTCATGGATATTAGCCTGCTTCTTTGATAGCTGTGTAGACACAGTAATAGGCATATTTTCTGAGAAAACATATTTTTCAAAAACTCATTCTGAGGCATGGGCCTATGTTTTATGGTTGATTTTTTTTTTTCATTTGTGAAAGTGTAAACACACGTTTGGTACTTTCACCAAATTCCTATTGCTGTGCTATTTACCTTTTTTGCTTGAATACAAGATTTGAGTTTCAATTCTCACCTGGTCTATTTGGCTAAGAGGATGATTTCTATGCCACTTAGGAATGGTTGACATTAAAATCATAGCAGTAACTGTTGGAACACTTCCAGATTAATTTTAGAAATTTGATTTAAATCCTTTTTTTCTGAAAGGAATCATAAGAAACAATTAAAGTGGTTACTTTTGGGTGATGGGGACATGGGGAGTGAGGGGTTGTGGCAGGGAGCCTCTAAAATGACCCCATTTCCTGGTATTTACATCCTTGTATGATCTTTCCTCATGCATGTAGGCTGAACTTACTGACTTCCCTCTAAGGAATAAAACTCAGCAAAAGCTATGGATGTCACTTACAATTTTAGGTTATAGAAAGGCTGTGTTTTCTACTTTGGGTGTTTTGTATTGCCTCTCTTCTATCTCACTGGAAGAAAGCTGGTTACTATGTTGTGAGCTACTGTATACATAGGTTATGTGGCAAGGAACTGAAGGGGTTATGCATCCAATACCCTGTAAGAAACTGAGGTCCTCAGTCCTTCACCTGTGAGAGACTGTCCTACCAACAGCCAGGTGAGTGAGTTTGGAAAGAGATCTTCATCTAGTAGAGCATTTACATGAGACTGAAGTCCCTGTCAACACCTTGCTTGTGCCTCATGAGAGCTTGAGCAAGGGATAACCAGCTAAGTAGGGCTCAGAGTTCTGACCCAAATAAACTGAGATAGTAAATACTTTGTTTCAAAAGCTGCTACATTTTGAGGTAATTATTTATGTAGCAATAGATAACTAATACAGGAAGAGAGAATGGACAATAGTGTAAGAAGCAGCTTTTGTCTTTTATTTTATGCTTTTGTTAGGCAAAATGATTCCTGGTACTTTAATACAACCTACTTCATCTTAAGAAGCAAGCTGAATGCCAGTTCCCCCCACCCCCTACAGGAGGGGTGGGCTACATCATCTGAAAGAAATATTCTTGCTTATATAAGTGGGCCCATTAAGTCATTTACTGGTTTGAATTACACGGTTCCCAACAAGCACCTGCCACATGGCCATAAGCTACCTATATTAGTTAGCCTATGGCTATAAGACATCTGTGTTAACATGTGTCATTTGGCTATAAATAACAAGCCCCAAGACTTTTTGGATCTGGAGGTTTACCATCTTGCTGCTGTCCAAGAAGCTGATTCTATCCATAAATTCCCTTAATAATCTCTTGATTCAATTCTGGAGTTGTCAGTCGCTTTTATTGGTCTTTGGCCACAGGGAAAATTTCCCCCACAGCCTTCTATAGTGTATAAATTTTCTATCTGTAAATATGTATTATTTATATTATGTAAAATACTGTCAACAGATGTTATTTAGGCAGGTAGATTTATGGCAATTCTACAAATTGGCTCACTCAACATGAAGTTCAACAACATTTATTGCATTCCTGTACTATAGAAGCTGGAAATCTTAAAAAAAAAAAAAGGGCAAATCTACATTTTCCAAACTCTCTTGAAGAGGCTAGGGATCCATATGTGATCTAGCTTTCACCAGGCACACATACTGTTGCTGTTCAGGGATATCTGAACTCTGGTGCTGCCCCGGTAGAGTGTGATTCTCGGTTCTTTTCACCTACGCAGAGATAATTCCAGCACAGCGAGATTTATGAGAGGCAAGATTTATTAAAGACACATTTCGAGGTAGAAGCGGGTCACACCTAAACTCACTATAGCCTCCCAGAAATAAAAATATGCCGCAAGTGAGGGGCAAGATACAGAGAAGAGGGCTGTAACCTTGTGAAAGAGGGATGTAGTGTGTAGTGTGTAGATCCGGGATGGGTGGTTGCAAAGGTGTTCTTAGGTGATTGGCACCTAGGTCAGTTTGATCGATATTTGGCTGTTACATAACTCCCTGCCTAGTGCATATGTGCTGGCCCAGAATTCAGTCTGTTATAATTAGATTCATGAACTTCTGGGCATAGGCATGATATTATAATGATGGTATTATGAAGCTGAGGTTGTGGGCAGGTTAGGGTTGTACTTTCTGCACAAGTGTCTGTGTCCAGACTAAACCAGCTATAGATTATGGCTCTCCAGTCCTTTGTCTCTCAAGATGCAGGAATGAATTTTCAACTATCAAAGGGGTGTTTTTTGGGTGGTCTTTGGGCTGTCTCTGGGTTGGGCCTTCACTCCTTTGTTTCCCTGTTGCTCACGTATGACTAACTACCTAACAAGAGTGCTTGCATAAAATTTAGAAGAAGGAAATATGCTATTTGAGATGATGGGATCTTCTGGCAAATCTGTGAGTAGAGATGCCTATTATTCTGCACTGTGACAGAGGTTCTGTGATCTAGGTGTAACATCGATTCTAACCCTTAGCATCAAAAGTGCCAGTGATAGGTCTGGTGACAATGGAGTTTCCATAAGAACATTTCTATGAAACAGTTGGGCATTATTTTTTGGTTCCATTGTTCCTGGTAGGGGTACATCCAAGAGAAGGATTTAACTCACTAACAGTTCTCTCTCCTCTCCTTCCAAAATTTTGTTAAATTATGTTTAATTTTTCTTTGGTGTCTTAAAACCTTAACTAATATACATAGAACTTTCCTTTTTTGGTTCAACTTTATCTTTACTTTTAAAAATCTCCCCATAAAACTCTACTCTTGTATAGAAAGGGAATATGCAAAAATGATGGCATTTGTTATTTCCAGGTGATAAGATGTTGGGCAATTTTTATTTCCTATTTCTCCATATTTTTCATGTTTTCTTAATTTCCTCTATTATGCATGAGTTATTTTTAAACTAAAAAATAAAACTTACTGGAAAATAAAAAAGCAAAACCTTTCTTATAACCCACTTAAATAAACAAAATTTTTAGCTAGTAGTTTAGAAAACTTTGTATATTTGGAAACCAAGTATTTTCCCTAACAACTCTTCACATATTATAAAAATATATCTAATAGACTATTTATTTGACCAGATTGAATGATGAGGTAATACATATTTCCACTACTTAAGAACCTCTTGCAGGCAGTGAGGTGAAGGGAAACACGAGGCTTTTTGAATGCCTTACTAAGAACCCTCAATTTCAACAACAGAGGTTAAATATCTGGGACTAAGTCCTCCCCATGATTCTGATGCATGCTAAAGTTTGAAAAGCAGTGCCTTAGAGTTTTATTTTAAAAATTTTTTTTAGATAAACAAGTGCAAATCATGAATTCTACACAATGCTCCATTGTTATTTACATGCGAAAGTAACAGACAACCATTTCTTCTATGTATAAACTCAGGAAATATATTTCTCATGAGCATTTGGAACAGGGGAAATTGAATGAAGAAAATCAGCTTCACAGTTGTTGTAAGAGCTAAGGTTTCACAGTTGTAAGAGCTAAAGTAACAAAAGACAATGAGACCCTTCAAGATTAGCAAATGCAAGACACAACAACAACAAGTCTCTGGGCTGGCAGAACAAAGGAACCCAGGTGCCAGAGATACCTGAAGAAAGCTGACCTGTCCAGCAGGAATGCTAGAGACACATGGGAAGTTTATGCCTGAGATGCTGTCTAGATGGACAAGGACAGAGATAAATACTCTGCTTCAACCTTCCTCTATCCTTCCAGTTTCTTGTCATACTATCCCATTGTCCGAACCTCACTGAAAACCAGTTGACTGAAGAATCTGGGGAAATACCTTGCTGAGGAAAGCTCCTCTGTAGTTCAGAGTAAACAAGAGAAAGGTGAGGAAAGAATCTGAGGGCCAGATGGCCCAGGACTGGTATAAAGTCTTAATCCAATCTATTAAATGATAAATCAGAATAACTAACAAACAGGAAAGTAGTGTGAAAAAACTATAGCAGGACCATCTTCATGGACTTTAAGATCTGTGTAGATAGATGCATAGGAACCCATGCTTAAAAGAGCCCCATGTGGTTAAACACTCTGCTGTTGCCATCTTAAAATTCTTAAGTTTTGAACAAAGCCCTACGTTTTCATTTTGCACTGGGCCCTACAAATAATTTAACCAACCCTAACTAAAAGTAAATAAGCTATTTAAACATAGAATAATCATGTTCATAATACAGAGTGTAGGTATTATACCTATATACAGAAAAGCCTCATGATGTTAATAATAATAACAATGATAGATAAAAATGCTAATATATCCCAACAAAAACTTGGAGCTGATATCAGAAGAAAGTATAAGTGTGTGAATTCCCTTAAGGGAGAAGTAGATAGATTTGTTTTGCTTATGATGTTGAATGAAGTTGACTTGAAATATCCACATTTAAGTTAGTTACTTAAAGTTGAAATAAGCTCATTCTTAATAACTTTCAAATTTTCACAAGAAGAGTGAGATGAACTCAAAGAACGTACAGGCCATGTAGCAAAGATAGGAATAAGAAGGCACACTCACACAAAAATGACAGTGAAACCATAATAATAATGCATGTAATTGGTATTTACTCATGTATTGAATCATAAAATTAAACTGATGAATTAATATCTATAATAGATGCAATTAAAACAGAAGACCTATAATTATTAATGTCTACAAAAGATACTTCTAAAATAAGAGAATCAAAAATTTAAATAAAAAGATAGGCAAATTATGTCAGCAAAATAAAACATGAGTCACAAGAGTACCATCAAGTTAAAATGAAGCCAAGAACATTAAACATGCTTAAGGATATCACTTTATTTGGATGACAGTTAAAGAAATTCGTAAGAAGTTCATAACTGCCATGAACCCATATTATCACAATACCATGCAAACAATTCTATTTAAAAAAATATATTCATGAAAAAGTTTATGAAAATGTAATGTGCCAAAGCAAGACAATTCTTTAGGTTGCAAAGGGAATTCCATTCCAAGAGACCTACAATATAGTAAGATTCCTAATTACATTTTACCTTCTAGATCTACACCACCCATTACAGTAGCCACTAATAACCCAAGCGTACTTTGGAGAACTTGAAAATGTGGCTAGGCTAGAGTGAGACACTGAAAGTGTAAAAATAAATACCAGCTTTCTAAATCTTAGCAAAAAATAAATCACCTATTAATAATTTTTTATGTTTATTATTAAATTAATTTTCTTTGTTCCTTTTTTCACCTTTCTAATGCATCTACTAAAAAAATTAAAAATTACCTGTGTGGCTTGTGTTACATACCAGTGGGCATTGCTCTTCTATGTAATCATCTTTATTAATACAGTTTTCATTGAATTCTTTTAGTTGCTTTAATTTTACTTTAATTTAATAATAAATGGCTGGTTGAACCTGATGATGTACTGCTCTGGGTACATCTGATGAATTCCATCTGTATTGTAATAGATTTAAGCTTATAAAACTGCAATTCTCATCACTAGTGCTAACCCATTTGTGTTTGTGTTCCAATCATATTTATAAAATAAAGGCAAAATGCAATTAATATTCAGATAATTTCATAAGACAAATTAATAAAAATTACAGAAGTGGACTGTTGGTTGACTGACAGGCACTACTACCATGAAAAAATTCAGCACTTCAGAGTTGATGTAGAGGAATTAACCATCATTTAAAAATGTATGAAAGTTTAACTTTTATGAAAACCAAATGTAAAGTCAAGGATTATCTTTAAGACAAAAACTACTGAAAATATAATGTGATATTTTATATAGTAATATACAAATATACGATTTACATATTATATAAAAATATAATGTGATATAATCACAGAGACAAATCTCTTTGAGTCATTGACAGATTATAAAAACAGAATTACATTATAGCTAAATAATATAATTAATAAATATGTATATTCCCTTATTTTGAAAATATCTCCTTTAAGAAAACTATCAATGTATCTTCTGATTGGGTCCAAAGATTCAGCATTGTAGAGATGTCACATTTTCCCAAATCTATCAACAAAATTGAATGCAGTTGCAAACAAACAAACAAAAAACCTTATTTTTATAGTTTGATCAAATAATTTAAAAAGATCATATGAAAAACAGATTACAGAATAACTGAGAGAACCTCTAAAAATAGAAAATAATAAAGTTGGTTTGCCCTTTGCACATGAAACTATAGTAATTAAAACAGTGCAGCTACAGGATTAAATAACAAAAGAATTATGGGCATGTGATGAGGATCATTTGTAATTGGTATGGTTATTAAGTCAATAGCTAAGTACTTGGGAAAAATAATGCTTATTTCTCACCTCCTTTAAGCAAACAAAAACCTAAAGTTTATATAATAAAAAAGGAAATCAATATATTGACCTACATTATGTTGCATTGCTTTTATGATTTGTATTTTATAGCTTGTTTACATTTATATCTTTAATCCACTTCGGATCTAGTCTAGTCCAGTGATATAACTATTTCTGTTATTATAACTTTATAATTTTAATATCTGCTAGGGACAGTTCACTTTTATTACTTTCTTTTTTAAACATTTTCTGCATATTCTCACAGGTTTATTCTGTTATATTAAATTTAGATTAATTTTTATTGTTTTACAAGTAATCTTTTAGAATTTTGACTGGAATTGTGCCTCCTATACAGATTAATGTGGGAAGAACTGATATCTTTATAATTTTGAGTCTTCCCCTCCAGAAATCAGAGATGTCTCTCCATTTATTCAATTATTCACATGTCTCCATAAGTTTAGTTGTTTTCTTCCTAATTATCTTTTACATCTCTTTTTACATTTGCTTCTAAGTACCTTATAGTGTAGGTTATCATCACCTTTCTTCCTTGAAGCTTGGTTGCAAAAGTTTGAGGTAATCACACTCCGTAGTCCATCGATCTGCACGAGGCTGATTTGTTTTTGGTTGATTTGTTTATTCATTAGTTATTAGTTGCTGTGTCATTGGGTGTGCATATGTTTAATTACACTAGGCAGTGCTCTCTGGAATGGCCTCCTCATTCTTGGTCTTCCTCATATTTCACTCTCAGTGTGCACCTTTCTTTGGGAATCTTCAAATACCTCGATGGTAAATTATTTGCAGAATGTGGAATTTCTTTCTCTGTAATTTCCTTTTCTCCAAGATCTTGGTTCCTCACTTCCTATCTGCCTTGATATCTCTGAGCTCAGGTTCATGTCTCCTCGCCTTGGGGGGACTGTGTCAAACTCCAATCCCCCATTGGACTCTTGTGGGCCTCTATGTCCTGCACCGTGGACTAGCAAATGCTCTGCAGAGAAAAAGCTCTGGAAGAAGTCCAGCTCGGCTCCCTGAGTTTCTTTCTAAGTTCCAATTACTTTGGTTGTCTTCTGATATCTTCAGAAAGTTTTGTTTTATTATGATGGGGGCCTGGGAGTAGGGGGAGTTATTGTTTTCCAGCTTTTACTGTCAGGTAAGTCAGATGGCAGCCACTCTGCCATAGCCAAACACAGCTCCTCCAGTTAGCTTTTAATAGTTAGACTATATTGTATACTTGCTCTTGGGGTTATCATTGCAATTACATGTTCATCAACTGACAAACTGAAGTTAAGAAAATTGTCCTAAAACGTGACCCAGATTGAATGACCAGGTAGATATCTGTTTTAAGAATTTAGGATTTTAGAGACTATTTCTTAATTGAAAATTTAGCATTGTAGGAATAGATCTCTACCCTCTCCCCCCACCCACCTACCCAATTGTACTTTTTTTTATGTACTAAAGCTCAGATAACTGACAGGGACCTCTGATCTTAAGATAAAGAAACAGACAAACACTCTTTTTCACATAATAACACACAGAAGAGATGCCTGGGGGATGATCATGGCAGTGTGAAAGACTTCATTATCTATTAATTAGGTAACAACTCTCCTCCATTCTCTTGTCAGAAAGGATCATTCTCCATTCTGGCTGAACCAAGGGAGCTGAATTGCAGAGTCTGCAGTGCTGTGCTCCTGCTCCTGGGTGTGGGTGCTAAGAAAGGGTTAAAATGAGCTCCTATGGGTCTGGGGAAGAGAGATGCTGGAGAGGGTTTCCCTGCTGAGTGTAAGAGGTGGCCATGTGTGACCCTGATGGAATTAGCATTAGCAAGTTTGCTGGAAATTTATCATTTACAAACTGTAGAACCTGGGGAGGAAATTGGAGTGGGAAGCATGTTCATGTCTCCACAGCAATGCGAACTCTTCATGGGCTGGAATGGCCGGCTGTATTCTAAGGAGAGGATTGCATCTGCTCCCCCGCCCCATTCCATGTGTACCCAACTGGCTTTAGTGATGATTGGGTTTTGGAAAGGACCATCCTGAGTTCTGAATCAAACTATTTCATGGGTGCATCTGACTGACAGGCTATACCTTTTTTCAAAGTCTCTCTGGGGTAGGCAGGCTTTCCCTTCCCATGGAGATTCCAAGTATTTGTGAATGACAGATTCCTTTATAGATGGAGATCTCTGGGACAGAAAGGAGCAGAGAGTGACTACTCCTTACCTTAAAAGAAAGAGGAAGGCAAAGAAAATCAATTTTAAAAACTTCCAGAAACACAGAAACACAGTATTTATTACTCATTGAAGTGCCAAGCCCCTTAAACCCTTACCTCCATGCTTGGGGGCAGATGTTACTATCCTCATTTGACAGAGGAACAAGCTGAGACATCAAGAGGTGAAGTAAACTGTCCCAGGTCCCACAGGTTGTACAGAACCAGTATAACACACATGTCCCTCTCCTAAACTTGAGCTCCTCACCGCCACAGCAGACTGTCTCTCCTTTGCAGTGTAGACCTCAGTGGCTGGAATTTCACTTGCAATGCTCGTGCTTATAGTTATGACGAAGTTAAATGATATTTAGTGTACTCCGACAGAAAAGGCAAGCAAATGTACCATAACAGAAAGATTTGCACTAAACATTTTTTTTAATTGTGCTTCCTAGGAAAACTATTTTAAAAATTCACATATGTAGATAACTTCATTTTTATGCCAAAGAAAGAATGCTCACAATTGTATGAATGCACATCAGTTGTTGAGTTTTATATAAATTATGCTGCAGACATGACTCTCACAAATATGGGGGGAAAACCATTACTAGCGTCCATGAAAAGTAAAAAGACTTTTTAATCTTTTATCTATCTATCTACCTATCTATCTATCTATCTATCTATCTATCTATCATCATCTATTTAATTTATTTATCTCAAGCACTGTCCCCTATACAAAATTTTATTTTACATGGATTATATTTAAGTAACAACCAGCATAAGAACCAGCTGGCTGGTAACAAGCTCGGGATCTTCAGATGGCACATGAACTACATGAACTTTCTCACACTCTATGGGAAATCTGCCCATTAGAAGCTAGATGTCTCATTGGTCCAATTTTAGAACTTGCCTTCTGAGTCTTTATGAAGTGACAAAACCTGGGAGGAAGAGGGACTGCAGGGATGAGAAGAGCCCTGACTCATAGGTAGAGAGGGGCTCAGTCCAGCCTGCATCTGGTATTCAATAGCCATGTGGCTTGAGCAAGTCAAATCATCTCTGGCCTCAATTTTCCTCATCTGTAAAATAAAAATTGACATAATACTTGCCTTTATTGATAACCATCAGGACTTTGCATATACTAATATATCTTTTTGAATCTCCAAGCAGGGAAGAGAATTTGTAATTACCTAATTATCTCATAACAAAGGACCTTGATTTTGAGATTGATGAAAAATTGATGTTCCATGGAATACTGTTGGGAAACACTGGGCTGGAGAGAGTTCTAAAGATTTAATTTTAATGTCCTAGGTTTGTCCTGAAGGTGATAGCATAATGTCTCTCTCTTTTTTGTGTTCAGAAACAACCGATACTATAACATGCTGTCACTTTAGATAAGATGAGCAGAAAAGGAAGCAAAGGAAAGCTTTCATTCATTCAGCAAACATAGAGTGCCCAATAAAAACCAGGTAATATGCCTGTTATTGGCTTTGGATTATAGAGAAGTCAGACATACAAATTGGAGGTCTGCTAGAGTCATCTTTTCCCGTCTTCAATTTCCAAGAAGTCTTGAGTGCCCAGTTTCTGACCTTGTGAGTGCATTGCCCTGTTTGAAGGATGTACACTGGTTTGAGTAGGAGAGAGTGGTATGGCAATAACGTAACACTGGCACAATTAAGACAGAACAGCCAGAATCACTATATACAGGCCAGGGAAACATTCAGGAAAACTAGAAAATTTATTCTAAGATGTTAACAGTGGTTACTACTAAGTGTTTTGATAATGGATGACTTTTGTGATTTTTTTTATATGTATACCTTTTGTATTAAAAAAATATCACACACACACACACACACACACACACACACACACACACACACATA
The DNA here is from genome assembly GCA_004027375.1 of Macroglossus sobrinus. NCBI lineage: Eukaryota > Metazoa > Chordata > Mammalia > Chiroptera > Pteropodidae > Macroglossus > Macroglossus sobrinus. The sequence continues at coordinate 17,370 of PVKZ01002106.1, forward strand.
TTAATTATGGCAAGGGTGCTGGTCTAAGTCGCATTCATTTCAGCCTAATGAAGTTTCCAGGGAAAATGACGTTATGAGACAGGCAAGTGATGTGTCATTTCATTTTCAAATAGTAAGAAAAGATCAGGGAAATGAAAGATTAGGTGCTTGCACCTGAAATCCTATCAGTGTTTACCTATGGCAATTCCAAAGGGCATGGCACGCAATAGAAATGTCCTAGGGCTTTCTCTCCAACACTGGGTGTATTCCCTAAAGGGACATACATGCTTACAAATAGATTATGTCAGAGTTTACAAGCTAGCTCTCTTTGTGTGATTTTACTTCAGTTGATAGCTGAAACCATATCAGGTGAGGGAGTTATCTTCCACGTATCTAGTCATGAACCACAATGTTTCCTTTTCTGGCCTTCTTTTTGCACTTGGACAAATAAGTTTTTTTTTTTTTTTCAGTCAAAATGTTCTTATTTTTTTTGGACTGCTTCCTCCACTTTTGTGCCTGGGGCCCTAGGAAATGAAACATATTCTACTGACTTGCACCAATAAAACCATCTCTCTGTGATTCTCCTGTCACCTAGAGCTAGCACACCCAAGCACACCTATCCACATGGAGGTTGGTGGAGCCCTCAAACCTATTTCTCGTAGTCATCAAACTCAGGGAAACCCAAACCTGCCTTGTTCTTCCTTCTCCTGAACCCTCCCTTACTTCCCTCTTTTCTGAATTTTCCTTTTGGATAGTCTTAATCCCTGATTCCATGACAAATATTCTCCACTACATCCTAGAATGAGCCTTTTTATGTTTCATGTTCCATCTACCCTGATCCATCCTCTCTGATCCACATTCCCAGGAGTCTTCACCAGCTTGTCTCAGCCAGCCCTCCATGCCAGCAGGAGTTTTCCTTAAGTTCTTTACTTCCCAGTGCTTCCTGCCTCAGACCACTAGTCCTCTGTCTGGAGCAAAATCTCGTGCTGCTCTGACCCTTCAGGGGTCACTGTAGTCCTGGCCCTGCCCACAGGCTTCTTCCTAATTTTTCCTGAATGTCCAGGGTAATGGCCAAACAACACACATGCTCATCTTCAATAAACTTCCCTTCAGCTATCCACTGTCAAGGCCACACAATAAACCTTGAAGTTACCTGGAATCACTCATCTCAGAAAAATGTAATGCAAGCACCCATTCTCTGACTATGACCTCCTATCCTACCAGCCCAGCACTCCTACTTTATCTTCTCTTCGGCTTATTCACAGTCTCCATATATTTGATCTTTCCATTCATCAACTATGCTCTAGTCAAAACAACCTCCTTTTTAGGTTGATGCCAATGGTTAACACTGCTGTGTTAATGGTCCATCTCTCTACTTCACTGTTTCTGCTCTCCACAGACTACAGAGAAAGTCACAGTCTCACAAAGTAATGGATACAGACTTGAGTTCTCTGACCTCAACAAGATCATCTCACAGCCTTGCATGGAGATCATCTTCCATTCTTTGGCAGCAGTTTAAAATCCTCACAACTTGAATGTGGCCCCTAGCTCTCATTTTTCCCACTCTGTTTATAGCAAACAATATCTTCTTCTCTTTCCCAGAGTCACTGGGCAGAACTCACCTGATGCATCTCACTTTATCGATTGATCTGTATCCCCCAACCTCACCACTTCCTCTACCTGTCTTCTGGACCATACTAATGCTTCTTTAGGCCTCCATTGCATCTATTTGTCTCTCTCATGTGTCTCCAGCAGGTCCCTCTGCTCAGCTCTTTACTGCAAGTATTAAAGATGTTCTAGCCCTTCTTATTTGAAATGAACTCCCTTTCAAGTCCACGTCCTCAAAGCTCTGGTTATCATCTGTTTCTGTCTTTGTCCTAGTCTTTGTTTCAGTCATGGTGAGTTTGGAGTGACTGTGGAGGTACAAAGTGGATATATCTAGTAGGCATTTGGATATGTGAGTCTGCGGTTTCAAAGAACTATCTGTGTAAAAGGCATGGATTAATATCTGGAATTAAGGCATGGAATTTAGAGTTACTGGCAGACAAAAGATAATCATGGAAGCTCTAAGAGTGGAGATGATTGCGCAGGAATGAAGTTTAGAGAGAGACAAGATGTCCAAGGTCGAGGAACCCCTCAGATGCCAAAATTTCTTTGAAGCTTGGGAACCACTCATGCTGGAAGTAATCTTGTAAATCTCTAAAATTATAATAACTAGCATATACTGAACAATAACTATGTGCCAGTCATTGCTCTAAATGTTTCATAATCCTCATGACAACTCTAAGAGACAGATATTATCAACATCCCCATTTTATAGATGTTGTATTACTGTGGAAAAGCTTCAGGTAAACAAATGAGGGGGCCTATGTCATGACATTCTAAAACATGACTGCTTACCCATGTCCTTTATCATAATTTCCTTTCAACAGTGAGTAGAGAGATGATATGAGAGGTAAGGAAAGTTTTTATTTAATTTTTGCAATAAGAGTTTTGTGTATATATAGACAAAGTTAATGAAAAAAAATGTTCCATAATATAACTGCTTATAAGGATTTATTGCCTAAGAACTCATAAATATGCCAACTACAAAGCCACGTGATTACTTTAAAAATTGCTTACAAATACATTCAGTAAACTTTTTTTTTCCTTTTTTTTTTAAAAATAAATAAACAGGTATGATGCTGGATAGCAGGAATACAAATATGAGTGAAAGAAGTTGCTTGAAGACAGTCAGTCCTGTGTTGGAGTTCCAGAGCCAGGTATACTGAGCTTTCATTGCTTCATCCAAAAGAAGGAGAATACTGAGTCTCATTAGGATGTTCCAGTGATTACATGAGATGGTGTACACAGACTCCTCAGACACTGCCGGCTACAGAACTGGCAGTCCCTGAGAGGTAGCTGCTGTTTTATAATGATAATAAAAATAATGATTAGTATCATTCACTAACTCTTCTTAGAGAGATTAAAGTAACCTTCAGGGAATAGGTGATGTTTAGGCAGAACTTAAAAGTGGGAGGAATTTTACCAAGTAGAAGGCTAAGTCATTCTATGTAGCAAGGACAGAATTTACAGAGGTGCAAAATGAGACAAAATATTCCATGTACAAGGAAAGTGCATGGAGCAGAGGGAGTTGCTAAGGAATTTGGGTTTTTATTTTCCCAATCAGTGGACTCTGAAGTAAAGTGCTTCACCTCTTGGAAGTTACACCAAATGATTCCACTGGTTTGCTGGAAAATAAAATTAGAATTTCTGTCAGTATTTTAAAAGTTTTATCCATTTTGGTTTTTATATTTTGCATATTTTGAGATGAACAAACTGTAGTAGTCTTGTGCAGTAGCACATTTATGCAGTTTATAAATAAATAGACAGGTAATTTGGTGGATCTTAAAAAAAAAATTGTGCAGATAAGGATATGCAAAGAATAATGTGAGAAGCCACTAAGGAGTTCTAAGCAGGAAAATGTGATGTGCCCAGTTTGGATTTCTGGTGCACCTTTCTGAAAATAAGAGAAGCACAGATAGAATGTGGCAAAAATGAAGGCAAGGTTAGTAGGGAGCTGTTGCCAGAGCCCAAATAGTGTTTACAAATTCCCAACAGATTAATCTTTGGGGTAGTGAACAAGGTAAAATTCCAGGGAATTTTCATGAAATGCCCAAATCATAAACTATTTGTATTAAAATTTTATTGATGTTTTTAAATAATAGTGATTAATCATAACAATGGCAAATCATTTTTTGATGTAGTTACTTTATTTAAAGTTAATATTTTCTGCTAAAACATATATAAAAGTAATCTTTTTATTGTCAACCAATATATTATGACAAGATGTTTCAATAACATGTAAAAATTATAAATCTGATAATAAACACTCTAAGATGTGAATATTAACACAAAATAAATTCCAGCTAAAAATCATTTAAAAAGCTTGAAATATATTTAATATTTAAAAATTATCCATTCTTAAAATTAACTTTTTAAACACACAAAGCATCAATTGTCCTATTCCATAGCCTTGATCTTTGTTTCATGGCAAATATCCCAGAAGAAAATATTTCAGTTCACACTGACATTGGTCAAATTGTTGAGTGCAGCCCAAAGTATCTTCAAGTCGGGCATTAAGTTAGTTGCTGCTTCACATAAGCCACTTTTTACCATTGATTGCCCTGATTTTTTTGGTCATAATTTATAATCTGTGTTGCTTTGCTAATTCAGATTTTCCATTAGTTTCTAATTTCCCAGTGGAGTATTCCACAACAATATTCATATCTTCTCTTTGCATTTCTTCTAAGAAGTTATAAAGAATAGTATCCTACAACAAATATTCAAACACTAGGAAATGGTGACCATGATGGGGTAGTATTAAAATAATAAAACATTCAAATCTCTTAGCAGAATCATGTGTAGAAATTGCCAGTTTAAGGATTTATTTTGCTTTTAAAACTTAATTCTTGGAAGCTCACTCATGGAATTTATATGAAGTATATCATGGATATGAATTTATTGCTATTATTTTGTTTGCAAGAATGATACATTGTTAGAAGCAGATGGGATCACAAAAACTCACTTTTAACATGGCAACAGCTACAAGCTCTTGGGGAGATGGGACAATTTCCCTCCTGCATACTCCTGTCCCAGTTTCTGAAAACACTGACCCTAACCTTCAATTCTCATGTTGGGTTTTCCCGCCCTTGATGTCAGTGGATTCCTTCAAACAGTAACATCTCCGTGTTGACTGTGAGGCTGTAATAGTCACAGAATTGCACTACTTTTTCTATTTTCCTAATTACTTACTGATTTTTCTCAGGATTTTCAACAACATAAATAAATTTTGCGATCAATACTGAGAAGGACCTGCATGGCAACACTAAATCCACGTAAATAGTCACAAAGAACTGAACCAGAGCAGCAGTAGCAGGGTAGAAAGGGAGGCTGGATATGAGCAATATCTTGGAGGTAGAGGTAAGAGCTTTTAACATTTGCTAAGGGATGTGAAGGGTAAGAGAAACTGTTCTAGAATGGCTAGAATAATAAGCTATTTCTGGGCAATGCTCAAGAGAAAGGTAATTAATTAATGTTCTGGTTATCCATTTATGTGTAACTAATCTTCCCCAAACTTAGTTGTTCTCATTAGGGTAATGCAAATCAAAATCAAAATGAGGTACCACTTCACATCCATTAGAATGGCTATCATAAAATAAACAAACAAAAAAAAGAAAATAACAAGTATTGATGAGACTGTGGAAACATTAGAACACTGTGCACTGTTGATGGGAATATAAAATGGTGCAGCCACTGAGGAAAATAGTATGACAATTTCTCAAAAAATTAAACAAAGGACTACTATATAATCCAGGAATTCCTTTCTGAATATATACCTAAAAGAATTTAAAGTAGTGATTTGAAAAGATATTTGCACAACAGTATTCATAGCAGCATTATTCATAATAGCCAAAAAGTTGAAATAATCCAAATGTCCATTGATAGATGAATGGATAAACAAAATGTGGTATATACATACAGCCTTAAAAAAAATGAAATCCTCACACATGCTGCAACATGGATTGACCTTGAAAACATCATGCCAAGTGAAATAAGCCTGTCACAAAAAGACAAATACTGTATGATTTCACTTGTATGAGGTACCAGAATAGTCAAATTCTTAGAGACAGAAAGTAGAATGGTGTTTGCCAGCAGCTGGGGGGAGGGAGGAGTGGAGAGTTAAGTGTTAAATGGGCACAGAGTTTCAGTTGAGGAAGATGAAAAGTTCAGAAGAAGATGGTGACGATGATTACACAACAATATGAATGTACTTAATGCCACTGAACTGTAGTCTTAAAAATGGTTAAAATGTCCTCTCAGCAGCAGTATTTGAGAGCATGAACATAACTTTCACTGATTAGTGTGGCTGGAACAGCAAATCGATTGGTTTGGAAAGGTCAGGGAATTTAAGTCATCTAGGCCTTCTAGAATCTAGAGATGTTATTTTTATTTTACCGGTAAACACTTGTACAGAAAAGAATGAGAGCAAACTACTGTTCTTGACTAGTTCGTGACCCCAGCCATGAGGTATAGTTGGGTTCTGCATCAGTCCTGAGTGAAGAACAGGAATTGAGAGCTGTGACTTCTGTTCTCCATGCAGTTTTCTCCTAGAGCCCAGGAAGGGAATGTGTCCTGATCTGGCTGTGCAAGCCAGGCAAGTCGACAAGGAGAGTGGACTGGATGGCCTCCCAGTTGCCTCCAGGGCTCACCTCGTGCCCTGGAACAGGCCATGCAAGGTGGAGAGGAGGCTGGGCCCTAGACTCACCTCGATTTGAACCTCTGACTGCCAGTTCCCAGCTGGGTGAAACTAGAAGCTGTTACAGCCCCACTAATCAGTGACAAAATGCTTAACAGTGTCTATGACATAATCATTGCTACTAAAAAAACACTAGTGACTCAAAACCATAGCAATCATTTTCTCTCTCCTAGTACTGAAAGTTGACTGCTCAGTGAGGCAGTTCTTATTTGCAGTTGCACTTACATGGTGGGTGGGGCTGGAGTCATCTCAAAGGCTTTCTTACTTACATGTGCAGTGGTTGATGCTGGCTGTCATCTGGACCACCTATGCAGAGCTCATTGAGTGTGTGGCCCAGGCTTTCTCAGAGCATGGTGGGTGGGTTCAAGAAACCAACATGAAACTGTACAGCATTCTTGTGACCTAGTCTTGGTCACTTCTACCATATTCTAGTGGTCAAGGCAGTCATATAGTAAGAAAAGTATGGGAGATATACTGTAGTGGCCATCTTAATAATAATTACTAATAATTCTTTTCCCTTCCTCTCTTTTCTTTAAGTCCCCTTATCCATGAAGTGCTTTGAAGAATATAAACAATCAGGGTTTTTTCCCCACATTTTACAAGTATGACACTGGGGATTATTCCTATTTTGTATGTATTTCAGTGTGCCTATGTTTTATTTAAATAGCCATCAGTGGTGGTGATATGCACGTAAGAGTGAAATACAGCAAAAGGGCAAAGTAACTGTAGTTAGAACCCACAAAAGACCTTGGACACGTTCACATCTTTCCAATATGTTGGGAGCAAAGAGCTGTCATGAATGCTTTTATCCAGTACTCAAAACCATGATCAATATGCTGAAATCGACAGTTTCTCTTCCCCCTTTATCTTTATAGACCTTCTCTAGGTTTCTTTCAGGAAAATATCACTGTTCATACCAAAAACTTGCCTGGCTAATAAAAACTTCCAGATTATTTTCCTTAAAAGATTACAGAAACATTTTATTTTAGTTTGAAATTAAAATAATTTGTAACCATTAATCTTAGCAATTTTCTCAACACTGGTCACAAGATGCACAGATTGATAAAACAAAATCACGCCTTTCAAAAGAAGGCAAGTCAATTTTTGCCGCCTTCTTTAAAAAAGTACATCACCCACAAGCCTGATGATATGGTAAATCCACAGCTTGAACTGGCTCAGAGAAAATGCCCTAGACGACTCATTCTAAAAGAGTATCTTGACCTTATTAAGCAAGACCACAAAGTCACAGTGTTATCTAAACACATCAAAATAGTAGCTGATATGAATATTTTCTGTGGTGCCATTAAGAAATATATTAACCAGCAGCACTCAATACAGAGTTCTCAGGTCAGAATGAACTTGGAATTGAATTGTCATTGAAAGAACAGGCAAGATAGTTAGATTTTTTAAGTTGAACACTAAGAGACCGTCTATAAATCAGAAGATGTAAAACTAGAAGGAATATTTACTTTTAAGAAGAGAAAACTAACTGTAAGACATCCTGCTGCTGTTGATCCTTTAAAATTTTATTTTTAATTATTTTCAGTCTCCCGAGTAATATATAAATATATTCTTATAAAAATAATACAAGGTCAAAAATATCTTTTTCACAGTTCTTTCCCCAATGCCTCCCCCGACTCTAGAGGTAACTTATTGCTGTTATTTCTATGCATGTATCTGTTTATGTATATATCTGAAGGATGTGGCTGCTTTTATTGTACATAAGTGGAACTACTTTGTAGCTACTATTTTGTGACTTGTTTATTTACACTTTACAATGTGTCTTAGAGATTGGTCCATTTTTGCACTTACCCTGTTCTCTCGAATTCCATGGCATGAACCATGGTTCATCCAGGCCTTTCTTGACTGGCATTAACAATGACCATAGTTGGTCATGCTTTTTGTGCACAAGTGTGAGAATTTTTCTAGGATAGATATCTACACATTGAATTACTGTGATAAGGCTATGTATTTTTTAAATTAAATGTTGTCAAATTACCTTCCAAAAAACTGTGACCAATTTAGACCTCCAACCTATAGAATATAAATGTATCTGTTTACTGTACCCTTGCCAACAGCCTTGGCATATTTTATTGAATTTACCTAAGTATTAGTGAGGTTGACCTTTTATTATCTGTCGTTCTGCCATCTGTCTTTGCATTTCAGTGTCTTTTGTCTTTTTCTTACCTGGATTTTTGACTCTTTTCTTTTTTCTTCTTAAAATTGTTCTTAGTTGAATATAGGCTCTAGATAGAGGAATTTCTAAAATTCTAGAAGGTATGAATCATGGCTTAACCCTTTTTACATTCCTTGGACCTACCACTGTGTTGTTATTTTTGTAACATTTACAAAATTAAAACCCAGTTTTGGTTACACCTCAGCTACTTGTGAGATTGCAAAGCCATAAAAAAAAAAAAAAAAAAAGATACCCTGACAAGGACCAGCACTGTTCAGAAATATCTGGTCAAGAAATTAAAAAGATTTGGGCACATTTTAATGAAGAAATTGGCACACTCATTTTATTAGAAATTCAAACAGGAGCAAGGGAAGAAAACCCTAAAGAAAACTGTGTTCAACAACAGATTTGCAGTTTTATTTGCTCCATCTGGAAGGTTCCTGGATAAATGCACTGGAGCTGACTGGAAAGGCTTTAATTCTCTGTTGTCAAGACAACTCAGTTCCAATAGACTGTGTCAGCAGAATTCTTCAACAATCCTCAACTTTCCTGCTGCTTACAAGGGTCTCTTATTGTTGTCTCCTAACTCAGTAGACCAAGTTTTCACATGGCTGTCTGATAAAGGGATTAGTGGCATGACTCCATTCCTGAGGACAAGCCACACTCTCCCTGACTCACCTTCCTGCCCGTCTTCCCCAAAGCCCTCTTTCAAAAAAGTTGCCCTCTTCCAAAAATCTTCTCTGACCTTCCAAACCAACTGATTTTTTTCTATTTCAATGTACTAATTACTGAAGATTATGCTTACGCTCTCAAACACTGCTGGTGAGTGTACACATTGGTAGAGTCTTTCTAGAGCATAATGTGGTAATATGTTTCAAAAATCTTAAAAATGGGCATATCAGTTGACCTGAGGATTTATTGTAAGGACATAATGCAACAAAGATATATATAGATGTAGATATCTATAGATTATATTGCTATGTAGATACCTATTCATACCTATAGATATCTATAGATATCCACCCAGAGGATTCCATGAAACTCCGCTTATCCCAACTCCCGGCCCCAACATCCAGGTATATCCTCAGCAAGTCAGGTGCTCCTTGCTGAGCAGCACTTAAGACTCACACTGGAGGCGGCTGGCCTCGGTTTCTGGTGTGGCGTTTTGAGGCAACTATAAGCACAGCATTTGTAGATTGCAAGTAAATCTTAACAGGTGGTCTCATAGAGGCAGACGCTTGGGCTTAGTTTGGCCTGCAGCTGAACCCCCCTCAGGACTGTGCTGCTAGACACCTACTTCACAAATCCATGCTAATAAGACAGGAGACTTAGGAGCTTTGCTTAGCTCATAGAAACAGACATGGAAAGGCAGCCAAACTGGGAAGACAAAGAAACAGAAGCCATATGAGAGAACAGAACAGAGAACAAGATATAATGGAGTCAAGTAATCTAACAGATGCAGAGTTCAAAAACACTGGTTATAAACATGCTCAATGAACTTTTGGGAAGTGTAGATAAATTCAGTGAGAACTTCATACAAATCATAAAAATTAAAATGGAAATTATAAAAGAGAACCAGTCTTAAATGAAGAAAACATTATCTGAGATGAGAAGTATATTAAATGGAATAAACAAAAGAATAAACAAAGTGAATAAAGAAAAGGATCAAATGCTTTATCTAGAGAATGAAAAAGCCAAGGACACAATCAAAATGGCAAAAGATGAGATGCCAAGACCATAAAAATAATTTAAGGAGCATATGGGACACTATTAAGGGTCCAAATACCCATCCAATAGGCATAATTGAAGAAAATCAAGATGTTGAACAGCTGTTTAAAAAAATAATGATGAAAAACTTCCCTAACATGGTGAAGGAATGGCCATAAAACCCCAGGAACCTCAGAGAATTCCAAAAAGCAGGGATCCAAAGAGGCCCACACCAAGACACATCATAATTAAAATGTCAAAGGTTAAATACAAAGAAAGAATATTAAAAGGAGCAAGAGTAAAACAGATAATTACCTATATGAGAACACCCATAAGACTGGTAGCTGATTTCTCAAAAAAAACTATGCAGGACAGAAGAGCTTGGCATAATGTATATGATAGGATGAAGACCCAGTATCTATAACCAAGAATAATTTATCCAGCAAAACTATCATTTAGAGTTGAAGGACAGATAAAGAGCTTCCTAGAGTAAAATAAACTAAAGGAATTTATCACCACTGTATTACAAGAAATGTTGGAGGGACTTCTTTAAGAAGAAAAAACATATATCAAAAACAGAAATAAAGAGTGGTAACAACTACATTCCTATCAATAAGTATCTCAAATGGAAAAAAATTAAGTACTCCAACTAAAAGAATGGATGAATGGAAAGGAAAACAAGACCCCTACATGTTGCCTATGAGTCTCACTTTAGATTAAAAGACACATACAGACTAAAAGGAAGGGGATAGAAAGATGCTTTGATGGACCTAGAAGATATTTAAGTCAGACAGAGAAAGATAAACCCTATATGATTTCACTTATATGTGGAATCTAAGGAATAAAAGAACAAACTAATCAAAAACAGACTCACAAATATAGTGAAAAATTTGGTGATGGATAGAGGGGAGGGGCATTTGGAGGGGCTGGAAGAATGGGTGAAGGGTTAGAGAAGTACAAATTAGTAGTTAATGAATGGTCATGGGGATGGGGAGCATGGCATGCGGATGCAATTAGTATTAATATGTTGACTAGGTGGAGGGTCAGGAAGGGAGGGAGCAACTGAGGGAATTGTTTTACAAACTAAATAGGTGTCTAACCAATGCACTATATACTTTAAACTAATTAAAATAAATAAATTTAGAAAAAAATGAGCTGAGAAACATCTCAATGTAACTTATTTCACTCATTTAAACAAACTGTAAAAACCTTTTGAAAGATGATCTGGCTAATGAATGAGTGTATATATGATGATATTAAGAAATTATTAATTTTTTAGATATGATGAGATTGTAGTTTTGGTATAAAAGAGAGTTCTTATCTTTCTGTGACATAAACAAATATTCATAAATGAAATAATACGATATATAAGATTTGCTTTAAAATTTTCTGGTGGCATAGGGAGACGATATGGAGAGTATAGAAACAAAATTTACTAAGTACTAATAATAATTGAAATTAGCTGATGGGTCCTTAAGGATTCATTATAATCTCCCTATTTTTGTACTTTTGACAACTTCCAAAATAAAACATTGTAAAAAGATAGTAGCAAGGGATAACATACTTATGATCTCATGCAGCATAACAGGAATATGTAGGAGCAGTATTAGAGGGCTGCCTCTTGGAACTAATACCCCCAAAGCCAACTTTATCTACTTCTCTACTTGTCTCTGGTTTCCAAACTGTCATACTCACTCCATACTCTAGTGCCTCTCATATTGTGCCATATTTGAAGCCATTTAATCTCCCAATTCTTACCTTTCTTGCTTCTGTCATGGGCTTAAAAATGATTTCTGTCTTGGCCAAGAGCCCATTGGCCCAATTCTCTTAAAAATACTCCCCTTGCCAGGGCCCTTGGCATCTCTATCCTCATCTCACACTAACCTCAGAGACAACTCTGACTAGGCACAGGCCAGAATGAAACCTACAGGGTTCATTCTCTTAGCCCTGAACAAGTGAAATTAATGTATCTTAACCAGAAATTCTAGTGGTAGAGGGTTTGCACCTCTTTCTCCATTCTCTTGCTGTGTTGGTGTTATTGTTAATGTATATTTGTGTTACCATTCAAAGAATGAGAGTAGCCTTTTAAAGGTGAGCATTAGTTTTTATAAGATAAATATTACAGGTACACGTTGATCCATCATCCGTCCTAAATGACCCTGAAGTTCTCATACTAACTTGAATTGGTAATGGAAGTAAGCAATATGTGTTTTCCTTACATGCACTTAAACATATTTTTCTATTTCATCCCTTTAAAATTATCATTTACAGTTATGTGCGATATAACATTTTTACCAGTGATAGCATATATGTTGGTGGCATACCACATAGTCTAGGTGTGTGTTGGCTAAACCATCTAGGTTTGTATAAGTGCACTGTGATCAAATCACCTAATGACACATTTCCCAGAATATGTCCTCCTAGTTAAGTGGCACATGACTGTATAGTAGACTGGTAGAAATGTGGAGGTGTAATGATTGGAGTGGGAGTAAGATTGCAGGTCATCTCTTTATATCTCACTTCTTGGGCTTTGATAAACATGCTGTCACCAGCAATGTCAGTCTTAAACTGTTCATAAAGATTCACATTTCTTGCTAAATATATCAAACACCCAATTTATACATATTTTCAAGTGTGACATCTTCACAATATCTGCAGTGTCAGGCTGAGTTGGACCACAGTTTCTCCCAGGAAGAATTAAGCTCATATATAAGGTGGGTAGCCTCCTATGAAGGGTGCTCTGGTTGGCCTTAGGAAAGTTTGAGTCTCAAAGGCCTGTCTCATGCCTGTATTGTTACCACTGATTTCATGGGTAGGGGATTCCTTCTGGTCTTGTCTCCCTAAAACATTTCTCCATAGCAGCCAAAATGATCACTACAGAACAAAGGTTAATCTGATTGTTTCATTCCCTCCTCATCCTTCAATGATTCCCAACTCACACCCTCTACTTTCCACAGTCCATACTTTTCTTAGGAATAAAGTCCAACCCCATAGCCTTTTCTGTGTCTTTCACGACTTGACCCATTTACCTCACTTCGTATCTTGCAGTTCCATTATGTGACAAACACCTTTCTCTCTCACATAAGCTGCTCTCTCTACTTTATCTTATCCCTTTTGTTTGTTACATAAAGGCAGTTAAATCTGCTGAGTTAAGAAATAAATAAATGGCTAATTAATATATATCTTATCAGAATTGGATCAGGTAATTTTCCTCAGCCCATTTCTGGGTTAAATGATTTACTCATCTGCTCCTGTAGCATTTTATGCATTTCCTGGTTTGAAATGCTCTGCTTGCACCATGGTGCTGGTTATTTACCTCCTATCTCAAAGCCTCACATGTGCCTTTCTGTACTTTGTTGGGGCTGTAAATCTGCAAACTACATTTTCTAGGTTCTCTTACCAGCCAGATTCTTATGTCCCACCAGTAGAAAACATGACTGGGAGATCAGAAGGCAGGAGAAAGAGAAAATCTTCAAACTTCTGGTTCCAATGGTGTAGGAGTTGCTGGCAGCAGCTGATGTTTGTGGTTGCTAGCACTGCTACAGTGAAAGCAGGATTGGGGTGATTTCAGACCCTAGCAGCACCTTTCAGCAGTTTCATCACCGGTCAATATAGCATCACTTCGTCATATCCAGAATTGACTGCAAATGTCTCACAGAAAACTGGCAGGTCATACCCGTATTTGGGCTCCAGCACAGCATTGATGTTAGCAGCTTCTCGTCTTTGGGTATCACTCCTTCCTGTTTGCCTCAGCAGTAGCCCTCATTCTTTCTTTTGCTTTTCTAGCCTTGAGAGCATCTTTGTCATCATGTCCTCATGCTATATTTCCTCTGTTTGAAATACATCATGAGTGCTTCTCTTTACTTGACCAGTTTCGGTATGAGTGAAACTCTAGTTATAATTTCTTGAGGGCAGGTACTGTCTTATTCAACTTATCTTTTAACCTTGCTCCAGCGTGGTACATAGTACACAATAGTCTTATAAGTGTGTGAGGATGTAGGCCGTGGAAATTTTTTGGTGAGGGCTTTTTTTTCCATTTCTTTTTTCTTCCTTCCTTCCTTTCTTCCTTCCTTCCTTCCTTCCTTCCTTCCTTCCTTCCTTCCTTCCTTCCTTCCTTCCTTTCTTCCTTCCCTTTCTTTCTCTTTCTTTCTTTTCTCTCTCTCTCTCTCTCTCTCTCTCTCTCTCTCTCTCTCTCTCTCTTTCTCTCTCTCTCTTTCTCCCTCCCTCCCTCCCTCCCTCCCTCCTTCCTTTCTTTTTCCTTTGGTAAATAGGTTTATACAGGTTATTTTCATGTATTAAAAATATATTCATTTTACTGCTTCTTTCTAACCCCAGCCTTCTCTCTACTCTCAGTCTCAATCTATTTGGTTAAGATGAGACTAACTCTTATCCAGCGGCTCTAAGTATGTGGGTGTGAACCAATTTGGGCCAATCACAGTTAATAAAAATAATTTCATGGAACTAGTGGAGGAGGGGCTCTCTTTCCTCTGAACTGTGTCTCAGATGGACTCTAAATGTATTTCTGGGGAAAAAAAAAACCTTAGCTCCAATCTCTTGAGACCAATATGTCTTTTCCATACAGAAACATCATTATTTGTTACCGAAAAAATGAAGTTTCCATTATTTTTGTGGCCACAAAGAAAAATTGTATTCATAAAATCTTAGCTGTGGATACTGCCAGTGACCAGGCTATTGAGGTTATTAAAGTCATTTTTCTATATTAAATGAATATAAGAAATTGTAGGCACTTTGGGAAGAAAACTATAATCCAAAGTATTTCCAGTTGATCTTCAAGGAGTACCCTAAATATGTACCAAGGGTGCAGCCTTGAATACAGGGTCATTTAAAGGTTATTTGGTAGGGAATCAAAAATGTTTCAGACAGGACTAGGGTTGCTATTGAGGTGTACAGAAGAAAGCTGAAATCAAGCAGTTTAGTCCCTTGGTGGGTCTTCCATATTGTACATCAAAGAAAATGGCATCCCTTGGGAAATTGCCAATTTCATTAGCACTTTTTGGGTGACCATGAAACGGAATCATTCCTCCACTGTGTGGCTCTGCCTCTGGAGAAAGGACTGGAGAGGGCCAGCCCTTAACAAAGTTGCATCACTCCTTTTGGGAGCATTTAAGTTAACAAATATAACTTGAGAAACTACTGTTTTTAAACTATTTTGTTAAGAGCTGAGTCAGAGAACACTTTTCAGCTTTAATTCTTCATTTTATTCCTGTGACAGGATGGCATGTTGACAGAGATTTAAAAATAAAAAAAGTACAGTATGAAAATATAGAGGATGGAGTGACAAAGAGTCACAGAGACCTGCTTACGACTTTTGACTCTGACACTTTCCAACTTGAGCAAGTCATTCTACCTCTTTGGGTCTCAGCCACTGTCTTTGTAAAATGAGAATAAGAACACTTATCTCACAGAATTTTTAGAATATTACATGAGATAATATTTGTACCTACAATATAGAAGTGAATGCAAATGAACATTCTAATTATGCATTAGGGTACATCCTTGAATAAAAATCATCATCTAAAGTCAGAATACACCCAGCTATCTTTGGCACCATTGTCTTCCTCAGGATGCTTTTATCCATCTACAGAGCATCTGGCCTTGAAAGTGTGGTACCCCCTTTAAATAGGTCCTGAGGTATGTATGTATGTATGTATGTATGTATGTATGTATGTATGTATGTATGTATATGTGTGTGTGTGTGTGTGTGTGTGTGTGTGTGTGTGTGTGTGTATGAATGAAGAAAACATGGTCTCTACCTTCTACAGTTCCCATCTACTTGGGCAGATGGACACTTTCATAACTATGCTATGGCAGACAAAAAGGTCCTGACTTATTCTGGACCTAGAAGTTCAGGAAAAATGGTAACTGGAAGGAAAGTGAGACCCTTAACATAAACAAAGCTCACAAACCACTGTTCCCTTCATCGTACACTATAGGACACTTTGACCTCCCAGTTCCAAGGCCAGTATTATTTCCTTCTCTTCTTTGTTCTTCTCCATCTTCTTCTCCTTTCCCCTTTCTTCTCTACCTCCTCCTTCTTCAACATACCCATAGCACAGAGAGTATCATGCCTGATTCTTTGGACTTTCTCAAACCACAATGACGATCGCACCATATGTGACCACTTGAACAGAGAGGAAGGGAGACTGAATAAAGACTGGCCCAGGATTAGTCTTTTATAGGGGCTAACACGTCTTGCCTTCAGCTATTATATTTGGGCCTAAGTAAACTACAGTTGATGCAGAGTTATATAGCCAGTGGATATATATTTGAATATCTTTTATATAAATTTCAGGTACTTAACTAGGCACTGGAGACTGACAGAATTAATGATACTCCTTGCTATCTGGGAATTAATAGTCTAGTGGGAATCAAATAAAAATTAAGTAATTTCAAGATTTCAAAGTATTTGGCTACATCCAATTTGCCCTGGAGATCTTTAATGGGGAAGCTAGCCTTATCTGGAAAGGCAGAGAAGGCAACTCTGAGAAAGGGATGTTTCAACTGAAGATTTTGTAGGGATTAGCAAGGAAGTATCACCTTCCCTTCCCCATCATTAGTAAGTTGGGTTCAGACACTGTCCTCACTAATGGAGGAGAGTGCCCTCCACTTTTCTGTTGACACTATTTACAACTGAGAAGAAATATGTGTGACTGCAGCTAAAAGTGCTGGCCCAAATACTGGTGAATTTCTCATCCTCATTGTAAAACTCATCCAGAAAACCATGGGTTCTCTTAGGCTCATCAGTCTGTTAGTTACTCTGCATAGTGTAATCATCTGCAGAGTGGGTGCCATCTCTTCAGTAAGTCAGCCTTGTTTCCTCAGGTTGCATGAGACTCTCTTTTTCTGAGAGCATTGGCCTCACCAGAATTCCAGCAGCCGGGCACATCATCCTTCTTCCAATCCCACAACTCTTACAGTAAAGCCTTCATTTTGACCAAGCTTTTTTTGTGTTTTTCTCAATTGCAACCAAGAGTCCTGACTAATGCAATCATTTTACCAAATGTTTGTATAGGTGAAATTACATATTTTGAACTTAAATCTTAGCATAAACATTTTTTATTGAAACTAAAAAAGAACCTTAAAGAAGCTACTTATATTAAAATGAACTTCAAATTAAAGGAACCATCCACAAATATTTTACTAAGTTCTTAAGAGCACCTCTTCTAGATTTTTGCAATTAGAAATTTAGATTGAGTCCTTTCACATTGCTTTAAATAGACAATTCCTGTTATACACTCTCATCAATACGTTTTGTGGGGAGCCTGACACCAAAGAATCTGAGAGAAAGCATAAATAATACCTGGAGAAATTATAGACATATGGCATTTTGGAAAGAGCTCCAGCATGTGAGTGGACTCAGCGGCATGTCTGGTATTTATCAGAAGTGCAGGCAGTGGCCTTGGGCAGGTAGTAGCAGTGTGTTCCTGTGGCTGAGACAGTCTATTGCTGAAACAAGGAATTATGCTGCATTCGTTTGCTAGGGCTGCTGTAACAGAAAACCAGACTGAATGGCTTAAACATTGGAAATGTATTTCTCATAATTCTGAAGGTTAAAATTCCAAGAACAATGTGTCTTCAGGTTTGGTTTCTTCTGAGGCCTCCCTCCTCAGCCTGCAGATGGCCATCTTCTCACTGTGTCTTCCCATGGTCTTTATGCATGCATAAAATGTCCACATTTCTTCTTATAAGGACACAAGTCTTATTGGATTAAGGCTTCATTTTACCTTAATTACCTCTTTACAGGGACTGATCTATAATTGTAGTCACATTATGAAGTACTGGGAGTTAGGACTTCAATATAAATATTTTGGGAAAACTGTTTTGCTCTTAACACATGTGGAAACATATTCATGCTCATTTTTCTTTTAGAAAAGTAAAATATTGGCAGCTCTATAAGTACTAGCATTATTATAATTTGAAGGAAGAACAGATATTAATCTAGCAAAGAAGCAAGCTGAAAAAGAGTCAGACAGGAGAGACAAGTGGACCTTGACTAGGGGGAGGATGGGGAAAGGACCCTGTAGTGACACTGCATTAATAAGCTAGCCAGACATGGGTATTTTAGACACACAGCAGATGGGCATAGGATCTGAGTACAAAAATAGAGTGTGAAAGAAAATGATTAAATTTGCTGTTTCTGGAGGGATTTAGATATGCTTAGAGTGGAAAAGGGCCTTACAAACCAATTATTGTAAAAGGCGGCCCTGAGGTCAGCCAGCAGCAACCTTGGCTGGAACCAGCCCCACTCCTCCAGGCCGTGACCCTCCAGGGGCGTACTCATCTGGTGCTGGACATCTGAATGTTGGAAAGTTTTCTTACAGTCAAGCTACTGAAACAGCAAGACTAACTTCTCTTTCCCATTGTATGTGGTAGCCTTCTAAATCTTGCAAATTAGTAGGCCCCTCAGTTTTTACATTTGAAATAATGTAGTATCCAATTCTTTCACTTGTTTTTAAAATAGTATTACTTCAAATTCTATCACACTTTTAGCTACTCCTGTCAAATGTTAAAAATTAGCCTAAACAAAGGGTTTTTGCATGCAGAATGGCAATGCTGCTTTCCGTGAATAGGACAGTCCATTAAAATGTTGCATTAGATTTTTAAGCAATCACTGATGTGCCATATTGGTGGTCAGTAAGAAGGCTAATGGTTACTAAGCACTTACTGTATTAGTTATCTACTGCTGTGTAACAAATGCCCCCAATACTTAGGAACTTAAAACAGCCAACATTTATTCTCTGTTTCTGAGAATCAGAAATCCAGAAGTGACGTGGGTAGGTGCTTTCAGCTCAATGTTTCATGAGTTTGCTATCAGCTGTTGACTGTGGCTGTAGACTCTGAAGTTTAGACTGGCACTGGAGAATCATTTCCAAGCTCCCTCACATACTTCTGGCAGAGGGCTCTGCTTCCTCACCTAGTGTGTCCCTCCATTCACAACATGGCTTCCCCAGAGTGATGTCAAGTCACAGTGTCCTTTATGACCTAATCTTGGAAATGATGCACCATCAATTCTGCCACATTCTTTTGGTCACAGACCAACACTGTAGAGGTGGAGATCATGGAGATCATCTCGAAGGCTGACATGTATGAAGCATCTGCTATTGGCTAGTTACTTTTTCTGTGCTTGTACTAGGTGAGCACCTTCCATGCATCATCTTACTTAATGATCTGAACATCTTTCAAAGTAGATGCTATTATCACCATTTTAAATGTGAGGTAGCTGAGGCTTAGTGATGTCAAGTAACTTACCCAAATTGTTTCTTACGAGCAGAAAATGAATTAAAACATAGGGTCTAATTTCAGAGCAAAACACTCCTATTTTTTACACAAGGCTTTTTTTCATTTGAACCATTTAGCAGGTCTCTCCTAATCATTTTTGTATGATATTTTGAGTATAACTGAAGAATTTTGCATTTTACTTTTATTAAATTTTGCAAACTTATTAAATATTACAAGTCAATTTCATTCTGAATTCTTTTATGAATTCACCATACTTGTACCATCTACAAACCATCCTATTTGCACACAGATCATGATGGAAAACAACCTTGAAGAAACCAGAATACACAGATGTGTCTATAAAACAAAGGACACATTAGGATTAGAATAAAAGCCTGGTGACACAGTTTTTGAAGTAAAATATCTATAAAATTGAAGGTTATATTAGTACTCAATAGCCAAATTTTGTTACTATATCACTTAATGTAGCTGAGGTCACCAAGTCTGTCCTGTGACATTAAATGCAATTGTCTCAAGGTTTATTCCTTTTCCTAGGGCAAACCAGTCTTCTCTCAACATTTCAGCATATTTCAGGTTTTTATATTCTCACTGTCACTTGTGGGCCTGAATTCCTGTTCCCAGTCACTGCCAGCTCTTGCCTTCTACCACTGTTCAATTTTTTCTGCTCTTCAGGGTCCTGGATACAGAATCCAGCTCCTCTGTTTTCCTTAAAAACTACTCACAGACACTGTTTATACACTAGAGCTTACTGAATGTTTCAGAGATGGAGGATTCAGCACCAATGCAACATAAAACTTATTATTAATCCTTCCTTTTCTTAAAAGTCCTTTATCAGGCTGGTTGCTTAGTCTCCTATATTCCCCAATGCCCTCAACTCTCAATGCCTTCCTCTTCAGAAAGTAGAGAACTCAGCTCTTCATTCCTGGCAGAACTCTGCGCTCTCATTACCTAAAGATTCAATAATTTGTGCAGCTTTGAAGCAAAGAATTTGAAGGGATTTTGAAGTTTTGGTATTTCTTCTCTCCCTCTTGAGCCTCCATCTCTATTACCCCACCAGTTTTTATAAGCGCAAGAGAGCAATGTGCCCCACTCCCTGCCACACATACACTAGTAGTATTTATACAATTTTCCTGAGAAGGTAGAACCTATTGTCAGTTTTGGCTTTAAGTAACATTATTTTCCTCCTTCTGTTACAAGTAGGATCAAACCAATAGTACTATGAGATATAGACAGGGTGACATAATTCTTAGGTAGCCAGGGACAGTCCTGTTGGCTTAGAGAAGTTTTTAATAGTGCCTCCTCACATTTTTGAAATGTCCTGGCTGGGACATTAAATGATCATTCTAGTCAAAGAGAAGTTGACAATAGTTTGAAAATGTCATTAATGTGACAACATCATCAAAGCAAAAGGGAATTGAGGCCATTTGAAATAACCAAGACAAAATGCTAGATTAATTTTGGAAAAAAAACCACTTCAATTTATTTGAATACAGTGACCTATGGTGATCTGACCCATTCAGGCATTTATAGTATCTGGAGCCAAGGACCTTGCCAATGTGTCTGATTTTTGACAGTGAAGAGAAAGGTTCACTTTTAGAAAGCCACAGCATGAAAGGGGAACTATGGAGAGCATATGTACAAATGTAGTCATCAAGTATCAAGAAAGATAAATTGTAGGAACTACCGGGGCTAGCAGGGCTCTTCTCCACGATTTCTGCCATAATATTCCTAATACTTCTTTCCGAGGAAAGTACCCCACAGCCAAAGGGAGAATGAAGTCTTGTTCTGTCCATCAGGGGTCATTTTAATGAGTGCCCTTTCTGTAGCATGCCTTTGGAGGTTCTAACAGATTTCTTTCCTCTGAGGAGCAATTTTTGGGGGGATAAGGCATAGATACAGGATATCAAATAAATAGCTTCTTTTTTTCTTTCTAATGTTTGCCCCACAGTAATAGGAGGTTGGAGTGCAAACTGCTTTAGGTTGGGGGGCAAAGTATGTTGAGAAAGAAGACATGGAGATGGTTAAGAGATTAAGCTGTATTTTGACAGCTGGGTTTTAAATGGATAAACAGGTAGGTAGAAAAGAGGAGTTGAAGACATGTGAGGCATTTATTAGCAGAGATTTTAAGCATTGTGAATATTTGGGAACTTAACTGGATCAGTCTGGAAGGAATATTAATGTAGAAGATGAGTGCAGAATAAAATCAGAAACGTGTAAATACTGGAAGCAGGAAAATTGGGAAGGAATTAGTTATAATCCATCTAGATGATACATAATAAGAATCTGAGTTTAAGCCAGAGACAGTGAGAATACAAAAGATAGTATGATGGTGAGAAAGGATCGCAGACTTGGATGGGATTGCAAAGGAGGAAGAACACTCAAAGATTAGGTTTCAAGTGAGATAAACTTGAGAATGAATTGTGCTCATTACAGAGGAAAGTAGACTTTTTGGATGTGGTAGTGAGGATCAAGAAGGAAGAATACAAGGAGGCAGAGGTGACAGCAGGTCAATAGAGAACATCCACCAGGAGAGTCATATTTACAAGTAATATCACTCTTGTCACAGCTTGTCACAGAATGCTATATATATACGCACATATGTATATACACATACATATATGTATATGTATGTATGTGTATATATATATGTGCGTGTATATATATATGTATGTGTGTGTGTATATATATATATATATATATATACACACACACATACATATATATATACACGCACATATATATATACACATACATACACATATACACACATATATGTATGTATCGCAATATCTGTCTCCCTTCAACAGGGGAGAAAGACTGGGCTTATTTTTATCCATTTGACAAACATTTTCAAGTGCCTCTTTTGTGTCACTCTACCACTGGAAAGATAAACACGATACATTCCTTGTCTTTACTAAGCTCACAGTCCACAGTATAAGACCAACACATAAGCGGAATTGACAGGATGGTATCTTGGTATAGTGATCAAGGTGGATTGTTTACACCTTGCGCTTTCTGCTATTGTTTTCTTGTTCATAGCAAGACATCAACAAGGGCGAAGATGATACAGCAGAGAAGAAAAAGCAAACCTTTAAGTTCCCAAATAGATTCTTAAAAATTCAAGAGTCCACAGCTTAGAGGATCCTCAGCCTTTTGAGTACCTAAATCAAACTTTACACAAAAACAATACATGATAATGTGAAAGCCAGTTCCACTGGCCTAATAAAGAAGCGTTTTACTGCATTGGGGTAAAGCAGGAGGAGCAGAAGGGCTCAAGGAGAAGAGAGGAAAGGAAGGGCACCTTGCTCTGTACTCTGGGATTGAGTTCTTGGGAGTGGAGTAGGGGTGAGGAGAGGAGGGGATGCGGTAGAGATAGAGCCAGCAGAGATTTGGAGCTTCGAGAACAGAAGACCCTCGCTTTCCATTTCCTTCAAAAGGTATAAAGCCTTGCAAACGAAATGCTCACCTTTTTCAACCCTCCCCGCACCCCGTGGGGCATGGTGAGCAAGCAACAAGAAAAGACCACCTTGGTTGGGAAGTCTGAATTTCCCAAAGCACCAGAGTCACCAGGCAGACAGAGTGGAGTGTGGGGCTTGGATAGGTGGTGGACTGCAAAGGTTCAGTGGTCAGGAGCAGCAGGAGCAGAACAAGGACTGGGGACCAGGGACTAGCTAGGACTGCAGACATCTAAGAGATGCCTGGAGCAGATACAATTAATGGAAAGCAATGGGGATGATGGCATTTCAATCAATGCCAGTGTGAACAGAGGTTAACTGATGACCAGAAGCCTCCTTTTCAATAGTACTGGACATGAGACCATCCCTATCACCATAATGTAGAGGCAGCCCAGGAGATAAAGAGTCCCTGAATTAATTCAGAAAAGCCTGATTTATCTGAGTTTACCATGAACTAAGATGAAATTTATGCCACTAAGTAGAATACAGACAGACCCAAGAGAAGAATTAAACATAATTCTTTTCCAGACCTGAGTTTGTGGACAGAGATTATACCTGCTATACAGACAACTGCAGTGCAGTGTGATAAAGGCAAAAGGACGACAAGTGAGAGGTTTCTAATCCAGTCTGAGGTCAGAGTGACCACAGACTATTATAGGAAGAAGGAAAACAGCAGGGAGGTAAGGGACCTACAAATCCATCTGTAATGGCCAGAGCTCAGGGAGTGATAAAAACAGGGCTGCAAAGTGAAATGCAATGGATTGAATGAATCAAGCCCAAATCCCAAAAGCCCTTTCATGTGCAGGGCATGGGGATCCCTGAGGGTTTGGAGAAGAGGAATGCCATGACTATATTTTCATTTTGGAACAACCATTCTGGGTGTATGTAAAGAAGGGCTGGGATTGGCTAACCTGGGACACCTGCCTCTGGAGTTTTACATTCTCTCCCGTCCCATCCTTACTACTAACATCACATTGATTACAATCAGCCCAAGGCTGCACTGCATGTGAAAAGAAGATGGCATTTCTTTCCAGATTTTATAAAGTGACAATCAGTCCAGGAACAGATGTTTGGGAAGTGAAACTTACTGTTTAGTATCAAAACTGGTGGAGTTTTAATAGTCAGAGTCTTGATAAGAGAAATCAGAATAAACTGATGTGATATTTAGCACACAGAAATGTCTCCTATACACATATGTAGAGACATAATATTCCTTTTGAAATATTATTTAGTGAACCTTAAAATAACTGAAAAATGTGTATTCTTTTATTTATACAAAGTTTACTTAAAAATAAGGATCTGCACTGCTCTGTGCAGCCTGTCCCAAGTGGTGGCTGGCAGTGTCCCTGGCCCAGTTCTGGGGAGAAGGCTGTGTTAGGTGTTTCTGGGAGCTCTCCCTATTGTCTTAGGCCTCTCAATAATTCTGTGAGCCATTGATACTTTATCAGAACTTCCATTCTGCTACTAGAGTGGATTTTGTTTTCTATACACTAACCAAAATAGGTCAAATAAATACTTTCTAAAAAGAGGGTCAAATACGCAGTAGTTAGGATCATGGACTCTGAAGGCTGACTGCATGGGTTTGAATTCAGCTATATCACTCATCTGCTACTTGACCTTAGACAAATTACTCACCTTTATGTGTTCCAGTTTCCTCATTTGTAAGATGATGATGATACCTATCTCATAGGGTTGGTGAGATGAAGAGATAACACATGCAGAGTGCTTTTATCTGTGCCTGACACCTAACTGCTGATAAATATTTGTTTTTATAATATTGAAAAACAGAAGTAACACTAACAACTAAATTAATTAAGAATTTATCGAGAATTCAAAAATTCTCAAAGATGAACATACTTAAACAAGTATAAAACCCTTTTGGCTAAAAGCAAAAGCAAAATAAAGCTGCTATCACAAAACAACTTTCAGCTTGGCTGTTTCGCACTCACAGAATGGCTTTCTTTTAGGAGAAGATACAGAACATACTTTGCAACTATGTTCCTCTTTTCCAATACAAGTGGAATAGTTTGGATTTTTACCTGCTATTCAAACTGGGTTTACTTGTGAGGTTTTTCGTGAAGGAGGGGTTTCTCTGGTTAAAACAAAAAACAAAAACTGAAAACTAGCAGTATAGCAGAAAGATTACGAGTCTTGGAATGAAAAAATAGTGAGAGGACCGGAGAGTTACGTTCAGTAACAACAAAGAACTTTCTAGTTCTAAATATTTAAGACTAACGGAGTCTGTTGTATGCTACCAAATATTCTTTTTAACTCCAGTGCAAGAGATATACTGTGCATTTCCTCTGAACTTGGCCCTATTTCTTAAAGTAAAGACTTATGCTCTGAAGTTAGGCAGTCACCTCTGTGACTGTGGTAACACCTCTTCATCAGTAACCTAAGAGATATAATATCTTCTTTCTGTGATGCCATGAGAATTAACGAGATGGAGAATGACTGCATCAAATTTGGGATCAGTACGTGCTCAGTACTTATTAGCATCCTGTCTTCTCCCCCTAAAAATAGAAGCAGAAAGCTGCATTTATTTCTGTTTATGGGGCTAAGAGAGTGGGGTCAGTGAGTATATGTTTTTCACATTTTTACACTCATTAGAAGATGGCAATATATCTCAGGACAGATGAAACCAATAACTAAGGAACACAGTCACAAGTCTGAATTCTCTCCCTCTATCCCATGTGTTCTCTGTTCTATGAGGGCAAAGAAGGTGCCAATACTAAGCCTGTCCTCTGACATCAGAGTCCCATTTCTTCTGAGAAACTTCTGAGAATCTTTCAGATTCTACAGTATCATCCATTTCCTCCCAGCTGGCAAAATCTAACCACAACCTGTCACACTGTAAGGTGCTGAAACTCTTCCATTCCTTATGAAGCCAGAATTCTTGACTGAAGCTGTTCAACCAAATAAAAGTGAGTCTTTAAGATGGGCAGAGCTGACATTTATTCAATTGACAAATGCTGAGTGCATGCCAGGGCCAGATACTGCTAGTCATCAGGACACATACAATATGTGAATAGTCAACATAAAACTGCATGATGTCAGCCTGCTCATGTTATTCCCAGACACTGAATAAGTGACAATTTGTACAATGTTTCACTGAACACCTATTAAGAAGAAGATAACCACAATTGATGATATATAGAAAAAAAAGTCAAACTCAGAATGCAAGAATTGTTGATAAGAAAGGACATGGAACACCGTCTAGTGCTGCAGGAGCTGGCTGGACAGACATGTTAGTGATGCTTAGAAGGCTGGGGACAACTCTCCACAGTGTACATTATGAACAAACAACTTTATTAGGATGTGAAAATTCATTTCCAACTCCCAGACTTATGTTTCTATTCCTAAAGAATGAGCCAAACAAATAAATGATGAAATATTGACCATGAACCCAAATATTTCAAAGCACGAATGGGTAGAAACCTAACATCTTTATCAACTGCAAAGAGAAACCTCTAGCAGACAGGTGAAGATGAAGAAACTTGTTTTGAACATAACACAAACATGTACAAATCTCTTAACAGCACTGGTGTCAGCAAATGCTTCTGTTGTTGCAAAATCCTTCTTCAAAAGATGGCGAGGAAGAGACTGACAAACAGAATGGAGCTATTTTTTCATCTCCAAAATGGCACTTCCTGGTCCACGGTGCTTAGCGCTGCAGATGTTGCAGAACTGTGTAGGAGAGTTCTAAAAATGTAATTAAAACACAGATTTTAAAAAAATGTTCTTCTCTTTCTACTTTCAAAAATATGAGAGCATTGTTTGGGGGCAAGGAGGTATGTCACTCCTTCTGCTGGAGATTACTGCTGGTTCACATAGGATTCCATCTACAAGAGCTGTCGTTCTGTGACTCAAAGGACACCCTAGAGTGAAAAAAGTCTAATGTGACCTGGAGGAACATAACACTAAAAAAATGGCAGGGTCATAATAGAGAAATCAGGTTAAGAAAGTTATACAAAACAAAAAATGGTTCTTACATCTCTATAGCTTAACAATCATCAATTTTACCTGAACTGAGTCACTTAAATATGATTTCATAACATTTTATATACTATACTAAGCATTTTCACATTTGGGAATTAGGTAAATTAATTTTTTTATGCGACATAAAACTGTATTACCATTTTGAGAACCCACTGAGACATAGGATGACAGGCTACAATTTTAAGCACTCCCCTCTGACTGCATCAATTTCTTTTTAGCTGATGGTGGCCAAGTGGCCAACTCACCATGCTGGGCACGGGCAAGCACTCCTTGTGGAACATATGCCGGCAATGGAAGACCACCACGCTGAATGGCTTAGCTGCATCTGGGGGTCAGGCAGCAGAAAAGGGAGAAGGACTTAATGCAACTGTCAGATCAGGAACTTTAAAATCAGTCCTTTTCATTTTTCCCTACCTTCCTACCACACTGCCTGGCAACCATTAAGCTTGTTCACTTTCTCTATAGGTCTGTTTTGTTTATTCATTTGTTTCATTTTTAGATTTCACATATAAGTGAAATTTTATGGTATTTTTCTTTGTTTATTTCACAGCATAATACCCTTTAAGGTATTAACTGTTAATCGTTTTTTGGTTGTTTTTATAGTTCTGTTCTGTTTTTATTTCTTTTGTTTTCTTCCTTTGTGGTTTGCTGTTTTTTCTTAGTATTTTGTTTGGGTTCCTTTATCTTTATTATCTGTAAATCTTTTGTAGGTTTTTGGTTTGTGGTTACCACCAGATTTTTGTATATCATTCTACATCTACAGCTGCTTATTTTAAACTGATAGGCATTTAAATTAAAATATATTCTAAAAGAATTTCATTGTTACTTACTGCTCCATGCTTTATGTTTTTAGATGTTTTGGGTTGTGTATCTCCTTATTGCAGTATGAATTGAGTTCTGGTACTTTTGTCTTTTGATCTTTGTAGTAGCTTTTTAAATGTCTGATTCACTGTGTTTATTAAATATTTGGCTTTACTTGTAATATTTTTTCCTTTCTCATATTTTCTGATTATGGCCTTTCCATATGCTTAAAGAAGACCTTTAATATTTCTTGTAAAGTTGGATTAATAGTGATGAACTCCGTTAGTTTTTGCTTGTTTGGAAAACTCTTTGCTTGTTCTTCAATTTTGAATAACCTTACTTGGTAAGTTCAGCACTTTAAAAATGTCCTGCAGCTCCCTTCTGACCTGTAAAGTTGCTGCTGAGAAATCAGCAGATAGCCTTATGGGGTTTCCTTTGTATGTAACTAACTGTTTTCCACCTGCTTCCTTCAAGATTGTCTCCTTATATTTAACTTCTGCAATTTAATTATGACAAGTCTTGGTGTGGGTCTATTTGGGTTCATTTAGTTTACAACTCTCTGTGCTTCCTGGACCTGGATATCTGTTTCCTTTCTCAAGCTAGAAAAGTTTTTGGCCATTATTCTTTAAATTAAGTTTCTATTCCTTTCTGTCTTTCTTTTCCTTCTGGGGTTCCTGTAATGTGAGTATGTGTGTAGTTGATGTTATCACAGAGATCTCTTAAACTATCATTGTCTTTAAATTTTTTTTTTCCTTTTGTTCTTCTGATTGGTTGATTTCCAGTAGTCTGTATTCCAGATTGCTGATACATATTTCTGTGCTAGCTAATCTGTTATTGATTCCTTCTAATGTATTTTTCATTTCAGATATTATATTCTTCAGCTCTGCTTAGTTCTTTATTATATTTTCTAAGTCTTTGTTGAAGTTCTTCTTAAATTCCTCTATTCCACTCTCAAGTTTGGTGAGAATCCTTATGACACATTTTTTTTTTTTTAATCAGGAAATTACTTGTCTCCATATCCTTAGGATTTATTTCTGAGGATTTTTCTTGTTTCTTTATTTGAGAAACATTGTCCTGTCTTTTCATTTTGTTTTGACTTTCTATGTTTCTATGAATTAGACAAAATATCTATCTCTTCCAGTCTTAAAAAAGTGTAAAGGGAGATTTCTCTCTTTCTCATGGGAGGGGGCAAGTTCAGCATCTTCCTATGTCACTGCCATCTTGCACCTCTGTTTTAAACCAGACTTAGTGAAAGTCCAGCTATAGTTAAATGATCTGCCTTAGGAGAATTACTTATTTATAAATGCACTCCTGAGTTGGGGAGGTGATCAAATGTGAAGGAGATATTACAATCATATTGCTATGTGAATCACTGGTTACTTGTTTGGTCTCAAAGTCAATTACTACAACTACAAACTAGGGACAATTTCATAACAAATGCAACATTTATTTTAAAAATTAGAATCAGTATGTGTATGTGCATTCCCTCCTCTCAACACCCATCCCACTACATACAGAATTGTTACACACCACATACTTAACTAAGGTTAATCTTGTGGCTTTATAAAAATACTTTCTGCCTGTCTACCTACTGCCTTTGCCAAGACCAGCCACTGACTTCAGAGCAGAGCTGGGTTAACTCCTAAGCTGTGACCTTGCCTTGTACTGCACTTCTGCAGGAATTTGATCTAATTATACAGTGCAGGTGTATGAAATCATATTTTGTTAAAATGCTGCCAAAACACTATGAAAGCTCACTGATTCCCCTGCACCCATTGTGGTTTTTAATATAAGTGCTTAAAATACAAACCTAAACTCGAAATGGATTAAAAACTTTAACGTAAAACCTAAAACCATAACACTTGTAGAACAAAACATAGGCAGAAAACTCTTTGAAATTGCTCTTAAAAACATTTTTTTGAATATGTTTCTTCAGGCAAGGGAAATAAAATAAAAAATAAACAAAAGAGATTATATCAAACAAAAAAGGTTTTACATATCGACAAAATGAAAACAACCTACTAAATTGGAGAAGATATTTGCCAATGGTACATCCAATAAGGAGTTAATATCCAAAATATACATAGACTCATACAACTAAACACCAGAAATGTAAAGAATCTGATTAAAAATGGGCAGAGGACCTGAAAGACATTTCTCAAAAGACATACAGATGGGCAATAGACATATGAAAAGATACTCAACATCACTAATCATCAGATAAATGCAAATTAAAACCACAGTGAGATATCATCTCACAATGTCAGAATGGCTATCATCAATAAATCCATAAACAACAAGTGCTGGCAAGGATGCTGAGAAGACAGAACCCTCAACTGTTGATGGGATTGTAAACTGGTACAACTACTATGGAAAACAGTGTAGAGGTTCCTGGAAGAATTAAAAATAGAATTACCATATGACTCTATAATCCTACTTCTGGGTATTTATCTGAAGAAATCCAAAATACTAACTCAAAAATATATATGCACCCCTATGTTCATTGCATCATTATTTATAATAGCCAAGACATGTAAGCAACCTAAGTGCCCATCAACAGACAACTGGATAAAGACATGGTACACACATACAGTGGTATATTACTCAGCCATAAAAAAGAATAAAATCGTACTACTGAAGACAACATGGATGAACCTAGAGAGTATAATGCTAAATGAAATAAGTCATAGAAAAACAAATACCATATTTCACTTATATGTGGAATTTAAAAAACAAAATAAATGAACAAACAAAACTAACAAATTCATAGATGCAGAGAACAAAATGATGGTTGACAGATGAAAAGGAAGTTTGGTTACTGCATCAGAACCTCTGGTGTTAGGACCAACAATCTGGGCTTTAAGAAGCCTGTCAGGTGATGCCAACTTACTCCAGATTGAGAACCTGTGCTCGAAAGAATAGCAGCATCAGCATGCAACAGAGTCCAGATGTGTGCTAAAATTCTTTAAACTGAATTATTTTGGAAGTTATAAAATTTTATAAAGTGATTAGCCACCTTCAAATTTTAATCCCACTCATCATTATCACATATTTGGGGATTTTTTTCCTTCCTCAACCACCTTACCTGACGGAAGGATAGGGGAAAGGCACGATTCACAGATGTTCTCCTCTGCAATGAAACACATACACTTGTTACTCAATGTTTCTGTTTGCCCTGTCTCTTATGAAAGCAAGGCATTTAGTTCCAATATAGTTATTTCAATTTTACCCACCATCAACCAGAACGCCTTTCATTTGAGTTCGATGCATTTTCTTCAGTAAAGACAAAGAGTCAGCTACCAGAATCTTCTTGCAGCCTTCACGAAGCAGAATCTAAGGTACACATTGTAAAAGAAAAATTATCTTAAAAATATTCAAGTATGGGGTAGGGCCGGGGAAGGGAACCTTCTGTTGGGAATTCAGAAAGTTGGTGTGTTTGAAACACTCCCAAGAAGCACTCACTGGTCCCCTGCCCTCAGTATCCTCTTCTCTGTCAGCCACTACCCATCTTTCAGGCTTCCATTCAGTTATGACTTATATTTTTTCTTAATGTACATAGTGTGTAGTGCTTGTAAAATCAAATACCAATTCCAAAGCCTGGCACAGGAGGCCCTCTATAAACTATCCTTATTGTCGTCTTATAGGTTTTCCTAATACAGACTCTCTCTGGCCAAGTTTGGCCCCTATGTGACCTGCTCATTCCAACCCCCAGATCTTTGCCCAGATAGAAAACCGCTATTCCAAAATTATGTATTTCATAAATCCATCTATTTGTTGCACAGACATGTACTGGGTCTCTATCATGTGCAAGACACCGGGCACAGAGCAATAAGCTAAACAGATATGAGCTCTGTCCTAAAGCCCTCCAAGGTACAACCTGTCTTTTTGTCTTTCCAAATCGACCCAAACCTTTTACAAATGAATGTGGTATATAAAGTGTAATTGACTACATAAACTCTCTAATTTGGTGACTGATTCTTAAAGGGCTGGCAACTGAAAAATGACCATGGATATTATATATTCTGTCACAAGATTCATTTTCTTATTCTTTATCCAAGTACTGTACTGTTTTGTTTTCTTATGCATTTTTCCTGTTTGTAGATTTATTTATTTCCTCTCTCTCTGCTTAGAGAATTATGAGAGCTAACAACACTTCAGCAGGCTCAGAAGTCAGGATACAGACAGCAGAGGTCAAATGTCCATCTCTGTTTGATACTAACTTTGTGCTTCAGAGCTGGGTGCATAATGAAAACAAAACTACCCACACCTGCTTTTGGGCAGGTGAGATGCAATATACCTTACCTTTCAAACCTATTCTGCTGTCCACAATGTGAGTTTCCACCCTTTTCTGGGCTTTCTTAGGTGTTTTATTGGAAATTGGAAGAGGCTGTGAGGTGTGCTTAAGCCAGATGCTTTTTTTTTTTAACCCAAAACTCACTGCTTTTCAAAGAGGGAAACACTCAAGGTCTAAAGGGCAGAAAGGCTCTGGTGCAGGGCCTGTGGCTTCCGCTTCTGGCCCCATGTGTCCTTTTATGTATGCATCTGTGCAAGTTACATGTAACTGCTGTAGAAATCCATATGATGATGACATGTCACCTCACCATGATCCAGCTCTGGATTACAGCAAATACTACTATCAGAGGTCTATCCTGCCTTTCTTTACACTAGAGTCACTCTCAACTCTCTAAAACCTACAGTGGCAAATGCCCCAAATTGCTTTCTGTTTTCATGCCACCAGGGAAGGAAAGTAAGAAAGAGACTAACTTGGTCCTCCATTCCCAGCATCTATAATAACACATGCTCCTCTCAAATCCCAAAGAGCATTGCTTTGGGTGAATGCAAAGGGCTTTCCCCCAATTATACGAAGGCAAATACTCAAATAAAACAGAACTGATGTACAGATTAAAGTTTTATACCTGTCATTTTGAGTACTGGTGAGCAGGAAGTAAGTAATGGTTTTACTATCTCTATATTGAGACACTGCATATGATGTTTTATTCTTTAACATGCTACCAGAAATTTATTTTTTCTGATCTGTTTTAAAAAGACATTAGAACTTTAACAGACATCATTAAAGTATTCAGAAAGTAGAGAAAAATAACAACTACAGTAAGAAAACTATCTAAGAAATACTAATGTCAGTAAACTTTAAGAACATTTATAATCAACCGATATAAAGCTCCTCAGCCTCTAATAACAAAAAAAAAATTCAAGAAAAATAGTGTCAATCACAGTATCTTTGGTAAAGGTACTGTTTCAAAAAGAGCTAGCTTGGATGCCCAGTGGGTGTTTAAGGTCTATTACATGAATAATATAGAAGGGCAGACCCAGCAGTCTAGACAGAAGCCACAGTGTCTGAAAATGTAAAGAAAACAGTAAAAAAATAAAAAAATTTAAAAAATGCAAACTTAGAAAGAACCATTTCTTCACGAGGATTACATTTTTCTAAACAGGTACAATCCATTTGCCTATAGAAAGTATTTTCTAGGAAGAAGTTCAGTATTCAGAGGCACGTAGCCAGTAAAGGGGAAAATACATAAATACAGTTTAGTATGTTACTTTCTACTTCAAAACCTAAGGCTTCAAATCAGAAAAACATGAAAACATTTTAAATTCATTTACATGAAACCAAGCAGATATATTAAAAAATAAGAACTGTAGAACAGTCATTTATTTTATAACATCTGTAGTAATCCAAAGACAATCAGAGATGGTGAGTGAAAGACTGTGCAAGAATAATGTAGTATTATATAGGTATTATTTTCAATATCAGACTTATGACTGGGCATTGCGTTGACTATGGATTCGCAATAGCAACCACATCACTGACTTAAGAAAAAATGTGTTTTTGTTGACACTGATTTTGAGGCAGGAGAGATCCTTTGTTCTTTGTTTAGCTCTCTCCTTATTTTAGCTCCTGCAGGGAAAGAGGAGCCAAAATAACCAGGAGACAGGATAGACAGCCTTGGGACCCTCCCTCCCTTCTAGGATAAAACTCCAGAATTTTTCCTTTTTCCTTTGTTCAGCTAGCCCTCTCCTCTCAGTTTTAGCTCTGGCAAGCAGAGATAAGCCAAAACCAGCTCTTT
Organism: Macroglossus sobrinus; assembly: GCA_004027375.1. NCBI lineage: Eukaryota > Metazoa > Chordata > Mammalia > Chiroptera > Pteropodidae > Macroglossus > Macroglossus sobrinus. The sequence goes on from PVKZ01002106.1 coordinate 51,132, forward strand.
CCAGCTTAGATACTAACTTTGGCTAATTATAAATCATATGCACTGCAAATACTATGGCTCCCATCATGCACCTGATACCATGACAGTTCCGGAAACATCAAATAAGAACAGGAAACCAAGCTCCCTGCCTACTGGGAGAAGAGAACAAAGTCTCATCAGTACTACATCTCTGGGCCCTGTCCCCAAGGAAAAAAAAGCTCAGACATCTCCAGCACAGCTCACCCTGTGCTGACCTGTACTTCACTCTTAAGTGTATACATTCACTTTAATAATCCTTGCTCTTTCCTGCTTGATGTTCATCTTGCCCTTGAATTCTTTATCATGGCATAAGACAAGAACCTGGACACCAGAACTCTGGGTTGAGTCTTCTCTTGGACTGCTACCCTCTTCCAGCTCTCTGGTACTCTCAAAAGCCAGAGTTGGTATTTCTCATGAAAGCCTTTACTAAGACACAGATGGCTGAAAGTCATGCAGTAGCAGTTGGCTTAAAGTGTTTTTTTTTTTTGTTTGTTTTTTAAACCCCTTCCTGACCTTCATATTCTTGATTTCCAAGTATGTCCATCTTCTGAAATCATCTTGCCCAGCCTATCCTCCCAGCTGTGGAGTCTCGCCTTCTACTTGTCTTCTATCTTTGCAAACGTGATGTTATTTACACACTTGGGGCACATATATTCTCTTCTGTCACCCAGGTTTTTAATGATCAGAATGGCATCGAATCACTGAGACTCACATTTTGAGTACTATATTTCATTACTCTGTGTGATTTTTCTTTTTAAAATATGAGATATTTCAAATATACAGGATATAATAAAATATACTTAAATATCTACCACCTAGATTGAACAAATGTTAGAACTTTGCCATGTGCTTGAGATGTTTATTTCAGAAAAGAAAGTATTACAGATATAGCTGACACTTTCTTGTACTCTACCTTTCCCCCTCTTTCCTTAAAAACACAAATTCAACTTTCTTTAGTGTACGTCCAACTAAAATATTCAGCTGGCTGGGGCTCATGAAACATAAATCTGGTGAATGAAATAAATATGGAGCCTGGGAAGGCATCCCTTCTCATATGAAAAAGCAAAGCCTCATTAAGAAAAAATCTGTTGCTTCCCACATCTTCCTGCCTGGAATGTAGACATGAACCCCAGAGGCAGCAATCTGGAGGTACATATTCCTGTTGATGAATGTTTAGGTTGTTTCCAGTGTAGGGCTATTAAGGATAAAGCTGCAAAGTACATTCTTGCATAAATCTTTTTGTGGATCTGCTTTTCACCTCTTTGGTAAATGGCTAGGAGTGAAACTGCTAGGGTATGAAGTACTTGTATATTTAATTTTTAAAATAACTCAGTTTTCCAAAGTAGTTATGCCATTTTACACTGCCACATATTAAGCTTTGCTATCTGATAAATACACCCTCCTATTCTTCTTGAATAATCTTAGCCTTTTACTTTTTACATATAATTTAGGACCATAAAAAAGTCTTCTGGGTTTTGATTAGAATTTTACTGAACAGATGATTACTTTGGAGAGAACTGATAACATTTAGAATATGTATCTACTTTTAATAATTAAACAAATGGTCAGATTCAATTTGCTAATGATTTATGAAGAATTTTTGCATTTGTGTTAAAAAAAGACATAGGACTATATTTGTCTCATATTACCCACAGGGGGTGCTGGTAACATTAGATTTAGCATCACATGAAGAATTGAGCAGCTTTTCCATTATGTTCTCTAGAAGAGTTTATGTAGAATAGAAATTGCCTGTATTTAAAAGTTGATAAAACTTATCTCTGAAGTTATCGGAATGATAACTTCATTCAATGATGCTTTTATCATTGCTATTTTGACTGATTTGATTTACTTAAAGACTGTAGGTCTATTCTATTTGCTCAAGTAAATTTTAGTAATTTGTATTTTCCTAGAAAAATAGTTTTCAAATACACTGTTATAAAACTGTTTTTACTTACTTTTGAAAGGTAAGTATTTATTTATTTACTTTTGAAATCTTGCCTGAATCTGTTGTTATACCTACCCTTGTTTGTTTCTGATATTTCTTTCTTCTTTTTATTGATCTATTTTGTTAGAACTTTTCCTATTTTATTAGTCCTTTAATTCTCTCCTCTGGCATGCTGGTGAGGCTATTTTCATTCTAATATTCATATCTCTGTTAAAACAATCCTTTTTATATTTTCTATCTCTTAATTACTCTGTGCTGCATGCTGAATGATTTCATCAGATATATCTTCCAGTTATTTAATTCTCCTATTCAGCTGTGTCTAATTTAATATGTACCTTCTCCACTGAATTGATAGTTTAAATGAATAAATATACACACAATTTTAAAGAATTCTATATGGTTATTTTATAAATATTTCTATTTTCTATCACACTGTTCTATTTTTTATTATGGTGTTTCTTTTTTCTTTCACATCTTCCTTTTAAATGGGCTTAGTAATGATGCCTTTGAGATTGATCTAGTATTTTTGGTTCCTTGGAATATTAAATTGTATCAATTTTCATTCATTTGTGTATTGTATCTCCTGTACCCTTCATGATGTAGTTTGCAATTCTTTCTATTGTGAGTTCACTATCAATGGAGAATCCTGTGTGTCCTAGCCGAGAGAACATCATTCTGAGAGGCTTCACTTTTGCTCATTTTGAAGTTTCAATAGTTCTAGAAGAGTATTCACAACCACAGTAGTATGTACCCAGATCCTATGTTCTTATGGGCGACCCCTATACTTCCCCAACCTTCTCTCCCCCATTCACTTCTGAGAAGGTGGCAAGCTCCTTTGTCACTTTTCAGAACCAGAGGGCAGATATTTTTCTATGGCTTGAGACTAAGGCTCTGTGAATGACACTGATTTTAGTTCCTTGTTTTAGATGGGCCAATGGCTATTTATCCTGCTCCCAGATAAGTATAAGATACCCTTAATTTAGTAACTATATCTACTACTCTAAAGGCTGCCACAGCAACAACATTCCCTTCCCACTTCGGATTTCCTGGCACCTGGCCATATCTCTTTTGAGATTGGCTATGAATTAAAAATAAATTATTTTTTAATATCCTAGTTAGTTTTTTTTTTTTAATAGGAAGAGGGTATTCCCTAGAGTCTATCATCTATCCAGAAATCTAAAGTTACTCTAGTTTAGAAAAATAAATGTCTAGTTTATATACTGTTGACTATTTTAAGCAAAGCAAATATCAACACAGATTACATCTATATTTACTCTTTTAAATCTATTATACTTGAATTCTTAAAATCTTAGTCTTTATCACTGACCTTGACATTTGATCAAATAAACTTTTACTCTTTATTTACTTTAGGTGTTAAAAATTTAGTAGTCTATGAGGACTTTCTTTTTTAAACAAATTATGCTGCTTCCCCATATCTCTTTCTCAGACTTCATGGAATTTGCAAGTATATTTTGAGATGTCTTCAGAATATTTGCATGCTATAAAAGTTAAGCTTATAAGAAGTTTTAAGGATCATATCGCCCCTCTCCTCACAAGGTAGTCTGTTTAACAAATGATGCCAACTGCCTTTTCAAAAATCAAGCCATTTTCTGTCCATCAAAATATTTCTTGCCTGTTTCCTCCTGTTTTATTTTGGTTTCCTATTTTATTCTGTTACATAGCCTTTGAAATTAAAATTGATTTGAAACACCATTGTGTCATCTATGTCTCCAATTGGTAAATAAGACACCATTATTAATTTTTGCTTTGTAATCTGTAGCTCATATTAGAATGTCACTGAGGCAAGTAAACCACTATCTGATCTTTTCTTTCCTCAGCTTCATAATGGTATCAGTTTTCATCTTAAAACATATTTGTAGGCATTGCTTGCCAGGTACAATATTATCTTTCAAACATTCATTTTCTTTATAGGACTGTCCCTTATTTTTCCAAGGTTATTCAAATCAATGGTCCAACTTCTTTTCACATCCTTCTCCACCACTCTTATTTTCTTAATACTATAATGTTTCCCTCCATAGTTTCAAGTTTTTCTAAATTCTGTTTTATTAACTTTTATTCTTTCCTCTTCATCATTTAAGACAACCAGTAATAGCTTTTATAAGCAATTTGTTACAAGCATACTTTGTTCTACTATAAATTTAAATAAGAAAATATAAGATAGCTGCTGAAAACCAACATGAAATTCTAGATTCTTTCTATTTGCGTTCTTATTTTTCTGCAGTTCATCGTCATTGATATAATCCAAATCAAAAGCAAAACACCAGACTCATGGATATTTTATAGAGTAATAAAAGAACTGTACATCAGTGAAGTTATTATGGTTCATTAGAAACAGCTGTCTTGGGAAAAATGCCATAAAAATTGCCATTTCTAAAATTTTTATTTTAAAAGTTTCTTTGAATACTGAAGTTTTTGCTGACATTGCCTTATTCATACTGCAGTGCTTATCATTAGAACTGTAAATGACAGACAGTTACCTGGTTTTACAAGCCCTCAATATGATACCAGAGCTAGACTGAGAAAACATTTTACTTAATTTCTCATCTATCATTTAGGCAACAGCGCTATGGGATTTGAATTCAACTTGAAAAAGCTTTACATTTGTTAGGATTATTATCAAAGATGATGAATTACAGAAAAAGAAAAAGGAAAAGATAGAAAGTCTCTAAGATCTCATGTTAGAGATAAAAAATATATAAATACAACCATATTTAAATTTACAGTAGTACAAAGTATGCACGTACCAAACTAATTAAAGAAGCTCTAGTTGGTTGTTGTAGGCCAGTTAAGTCACCTAAAAGCTGTGATGAGGCCAACCTCAAATAATCTGAAAAAAAAAAAAAAAATCTATGTTATCTTAAAAATTTATTTCAGGGATTTATAAATTTAAAAACTTCATTTTAGGAGAAATCTAGAGCTTATATACTGTGAATCAATAAGAAACCCATGAGGGCCCAAAAAGACAGGTAAGAAAATGTCACTATTTCCTCTTAATTCATTTGTCTCTGGATTTCTAAATAGAAGGATATGGAAAATGATAAAAAAAAATAGGAATTATAGCAAATATAAATATGAGAAAATAATTTTGCTATATATAGAAATGTCTGAAGTCAAACTACCTATGTGCATGTCTGTGTTTGTGAAGTTTAATAAAATGGAAATGTTAAAACTTTTTACTTCTCCTAGAAATATTAATTCAAATCAGAGTTACGGGAGCGAAGGGCTGCACCCCACTCACCTCCAGGTCTATGATACAGTATATAGAGGCCATGTTGGTACCCCATGCAGTGTCTGACACAATAGTCTATCAAATATTTAAATAAGTGTTTATAATCATGTTACTAAAAAAATTGCACCTAAAAATCTAAGCTACTTTATTACGGATTCCAAAATAACTATTATGAATGATTTACACTGAAATATTAAGTTAATACTATGTATTTGCATTCACTCTATGAAGGCATGTTCATGAAATGACTCTGTCATCAAGTATGGTAAGGGCTCCTTTTATCTTACTGAATTCATGAAGCTTTTAAAATTTGTTGAATAGTTATATTAACATTGTGAAAAGGTATAAAAACAATAAGTTAAAATAAATTTTAAAAACTTAAACATTAACAGTGTGGTTGATTAAACTATTTCCTTAACTTGAATAATGTCACATATATCTAATTTGAAGAAAGTTGTTGCATTTTAGATAACATGAACTTTTAAAACCAGAAGAGATGTTCATTTACAATTATTTTTCCCATGACTTTCTCTTACCTTTTCTTACAAATTAGCAATTTGCTATGAATGATCTCCCAAAGCTTTTGAGTGGTCAAATAAGTTTTAAAATGCTAAATACACTTTTGTAAATCTGACCCTTTGAAATTCCTAGTACATATTTGCAAAACAAACAAATACATAAATAAAATAAAATAAAAAAGAAAAAGAAAAAGAAAAAGAAAAAGGCGCTGTACAGACCTATGACAGCCTTTCTTTAACATTTGACCATGACTCTCTCTGTTTGAATGGTTCCCTCAGGGTCATTTCACCTTACTGCCTTGCCTGCTCCTCCCATATACAGTATGTTCCAGAGTCTTACGAATTCATTCTTACTGAATTCATGAAGTAAGATTTTTCCCCCCAATTTTCAGGATTAACAGGATTGACAAATTTTTACCCTGTTCTAACATGTAAAAATCAACTATAGTTTTAAGAAAAAAACAAGGCAAAATTATCAAACAAAAACATGTATGTGAAACCTTTCTGGAAACCTCAAAATGTTCTAAAAATAGATTTAAGTTATTTTTACAGTGATCTCCAATAGGCTGCCTGGAGAAAGAAAGTAAATGGTCATTACTAAAAAATAGTAGCCTTTTCCATAGAAACAAATTATAAACTCTTTTTAGGTATTTAAGTAGGAAGTACCCCTACTGAAATTCTTTGAACAACCTACCCCAGCAGAGCATTTTCTCTCTGCATCCTCCAGCAAGACATCTGAGCTCCAGTGGAGACTCCAGGTGCAATGGTTCCCACAGGCTCTGCCACCTTCCCTGTGGGTTCCTCCCACTTTGTCCCAAAAGAATCTTAAGTAAAAACTCTCAATACATTTTAAAACATAAGATGATAAAATATTGATTTAGCAGCTATTTTAGTGGATATTTTTTATATGGAATTCATTTGCATCTAATAATTTTGTTTTTATTCCTGGCTCAGAACTATGCAAATTTATTCATAAATTTGAGCAGTGGTGTCTATGAGCATGGTTCTCTGAATTAAGAACCTAGTAAAAGGGATCAATTAGGGCTTGTAGAGGCTAAGAAATAAGCGAGGTACATATTTTAAATTTAGAGGCTGGGCTTCATGCACTACCTCTGGAGGACAGAAGGGGTAATTATTTCATCACTTTCCTTGGGGTAGAACTGTTCAGAGACAACTAAATGACTTCTCAACAAACTTGAATTTGAAACTTCGAGCACATCCTGGCATACCCAGGAGTGTAAGAGCCAGGGAAGTACAAGCCATTATCAAGCTCACTCACATCCAGAGCTTTATAAGGTTTGACAATGAGACTACTTTCCCTAAAGTTCAATTCCAAGCCTCAGAATTAGTAAAGTATTCCCTGCCTGCTTTTCTGCATCCCTTGGGCACTGAACAGATGCAAGATCTTCATGTCACCTCCCCTTGTCTAGTCACCCATTCCTATGTTGTTACTCTTTCCTTCTTTGCCTTTCTCATTTCCCTCTCATCACCTTCCCTTGGGTCAACTGCAAACTTCCAAATTCCACTGTAAGTAAATACCTGTATATCTTAAAGTTTTTTGCAGAATAGGCTCTCTACCTCTTTGCTTTAACCAATGCCCATTTCTCTCCCATGCCAGATTTCCCACAAGCTCTCCTGAGTGAAGGCTCCTTGTTTTCTCACATCTCACCTTCAGGAAACCTCTCCTCCTTTGAAGTTGTGTCACCCAGTGATAGCAGAGTCACCTGTGGGTTGCAAGGCTAAGCTCCCAGGTCACTGAGAATGTGAAGCCTGGTTACCCGCTACCTCCTCCTTAGTGCTCCTTTGGATGACTCATTGTGCCTTCAGTTTCTACACTAATTCCACTCCAATGATTGTTACCCTCAGTCCACCTTTGGAACATGTTCACAATGACTCCTTCAGAAATTTTAATGTAACAGTATACCAGTCCCTGGCCACAAGCCCTTGTCCCTCCAGTACTGCCATTCCTTGGTTACCTCTAACATTTCTTCTTGCTTCCATCTTTCTCAATTTCGTCTCCTTTTCACCATGCTTCTTATCCGAGGCCACTACCCTGAGCTTGGCAGGCAGCCCCCACTCTGTACCCTTCACAGTGACTACAGGTCCTCATCACGATGCTTCTCTCCTTTACTCACCCTGGGAACCACTGCTCACCCCACAACCTTATCTTTTGGCTCTATTTGAAAAATCTTCATGTTTCCAGAAAAGCAATTTCATCCACATTATAACAAAATCCCATTTGTTAAATAAATGTACTTTAGTTTTAAGTTCTATGGAAGCTATAAGCATCCAGAAAAATACTAATTGCTAGAGTCCTTGAAAAGAAAAGATTAGGATGCTTTGTAATTAGCATATTATGTGAAAATGGGTTCTATTGCTCTCATCACAAATTCTGAATGATTAAAGATCAAGTTGTATTAGTCTAGAAAACAGACAAAAGCTTAAATAAAATTCTGTATTTTAACATGTTTCAGGCAATGGGTTAATGAGTGGCTTCAAAGAAATTATCAAACTATTTGAAAAACATTTTTTTTATTTCTCCAAAAGAATATAATACTCATTCTATGTAAAATGGTTTAAATGGGCTAATCTAACTGGCACTGTGCCTACTCCTACACCTTCTCCAATGCCATGCTACATTTACCACATAAATGCATGCTTATCAAGAAAAATTTTGGAAATGACTAAAAAATTGAATGGTTTTCTTAATGAATGGTATTTCTAGTTTCTCTGTTTGAACAGTTTTCCATATATCTGGGCTTAAATACAGTTGACCCTTGAAAACATAGGTTTGAGATGCACAGGTCCACTTACATGTGAAATTTTTTAATATATATACAGTAGGACCTCCTTATCCCCAGGGTTTTGCATCCTAAGATTCAACCAACTTTGGACTGAAAACAGTATTATTTTCAATCTTTAGTTGTGAATTCACAAATACAGAAGGCCGAATGTATGCAACATTCTATGTTAATTTATATAAAGGACTTCAGCATCCATAGATTTTGGTGTCTATGGGAGAGCCTGGAACCTATCTTCCATGGATACTAAGGAATAAATGTAGTTACGTTTTTGGGGAATCAAAAGTTATACATGAATTTCCAACTGTGCAGGGTTTGGTGCTCTAACCCTTGCATTGTTCAAAGGTCAATTGTAAAATGTAACTACCAAACTGAATTATTTGACATAGATGTCCAAAATAAACCCTACAAATGTTTATCTAGTAGTTAGTCAACTCACTCATCATGCTCATTTGTCCAAAAAAGGATACTTACTTGCAAATTGTAGTCTTGCAGAATTTTAACCAAGGAATCTCTCAAATTGGGAATCTCCATTCCTTCCTTAATGCGGTGAATCAATAGAATTGGGTCAACGTGTGTGCCAATGTTGTTCAACAGGCCAGTAATAAATGCTACAAAATACCACATAATATATAAGCAATAAACAAAGTGCAATTTTAGGCCAAAAGTAACTCAAAGAAAAAATTATTTCCTTCAAAGTAAATGTTAAAGTAATATGAATTTCTAAACCCTTAAGAACTAATATTCTCTTACTTTCCTTATGACATAAATAAGCTAAATGAGAAGAGTTTAAAATAGCTGGAGAACAAATGATTACTTCAGAATAGAGTAACCCTCTTCCCACTCCTTTATCTACAGGAGTTATAGTCCAAGATCTCCAGTGCCTGAGAATGCAGATAGTATAGAACCATACACACATGCACACAAATACATGCACACATGATGTTTTTCCCTATACATACATACCTATGATAAAGTTTAATTTATAAACTAGGCACAGTAAGAAATTAACAATGACAACTAATAATAATACAGAACAATCATAACAATATATTGTAATAAGTTACATAAACGTGGTCTTTATCAAAATATTTTATTGTACTGTATCTCACTTAAAGGAAGCACTTACAGCTTCTCTTTGGTATATCTGAATTGCTTGCATCACTACTCTTGTGCTTTGGGATATTATTAAGTAAAATAAAGGTTACTGGAACACAAGCACTGCGATACCACAACAGTTGATTTGATAACTGAGATGGCTGATGAGTGGGTAGTGTTTACAATGTGGATATGCTAGACAAAGGGACAGTTTGTGTCCTGCATGGTATAGAACAGGGTGGTGTGAGATTTCATCAGGCTATTCAGAACGAAGTACAACACTTTTCACCAATATTCTGCAAGGTAGGAATGTTATTTATCCCCATTTTACAGCAAAAGAAAATGAGGTGGTTAACTAATTCATCCAGGGTCACACGGCTAGCAAGTTAGAAGCTCAAATTCAAACCTAGGCCAGATTCAACTTATGGTGTGTTCCATTACACCCACTTTATCTTCCTTAAGGTCCCTAAACAACTACATTATCACACTAGACTCTTAAAGAATTAACTACCTTAATCTGAAATTGACTTAAATGATATTATCCTCTTGCATCTCTCATTATTAAAAGGACAATCATAACAGCAGTTTCTAAAACTGGAAAATCTTGAAATAGATAAGTCTTCCCACCAAAAAATAAAAAAAAAAAAAAGAAAGGGAGAGATTTTAAATCACTACTGCTAGCTTCTGGATCATTTGCATATCTTTAAGAGAAGACTTGGGCTATTGTTAGATGATTCCTTTAGTTTCTTTTCAAAATGGGAGACAATGCAACTGGTGAAGCAGAGTGCCAACAAATATAAGCTCCTGATGCCGAGTTGTGAAAAAGTGTTTGCTATTACAATGAACATCCAAATATGGACAACATCTGGTGATAGTTATGTTTCCAGAAAGAGAGACTGGTATGGGATACACATTTTCAAAACAAATGTCCTCACATATATCTAAGAAAACCAAAACGATATCATATTACATTCATTCAATTTGGGTGCAGTAGGTAAAACTATGCTTCAGGGAGACACAGTTCACATTATCAGGTTAACCGCTTGTTCTTCATCACATTAAGGTAACACAAAGTAAAGGGGCTCCGAGTTTCTCTGTACAAACGTGATGGAAATTGTTACAATGTACCTGGCCTATTTTTATTAGAGATATTTTGCCATATTTTTAACTATGATGCGGTTTGAGATAATTCTTTCTCTAGACAAAACTGGCTGTATTGGGAGAAAAGTTAAGACCACAGATGGCTTTTCTGCTTACGTGGTTTGTCGATGGAATACAAAATCAGATCTTCCCAGAGCTCTCCATCATCTTGCTCCTTAGCAAATTCAATTGCTTTATCAACATCATTTAATTCCTCCATGATCATCTTCAGGGCACTTCGGCTATTACCCATTCGGCCTAGCAAAGATGTGGGAAAAACTTCATTTATGACACTTTAATAAAGCATTTAGGATATTTTTATTAACTTTTTAAAAAGAAATAGCATATCTCAATTTGTTTACACAGTTTGAAAGCTAAGACAAAAACATATTTTCTAACATGACATGTGTGTTGAGTACTCATTTGAGTGCTTCACATGAATTACATCATTTAATCAACACTAGAATCTTATGAGGTATGTTCTACTAATATTTCGATTTTATAAAAGAGTCAGTAACTTGCCAAGATCAGCACCTAAATGGCAGACTTAGAATCCAAATCCAGTCCTATGATTTCCTTTGGATGCCTTCACACCCAGATACAGATAAGGCTTTTAAAGCCTTTGAGTCATTCTGCTTCTTTAAGTAGCTTTGTGCCAATTGCAAACTCAACCTCATTTCGTTCTCCTTCAAGTTAAGGGGAAAACCTTTCGATAACCCTCATGAAACGAAAGTATTTACCAACTATGCTTCTATTTGGTTAATTATCTTTACATACATTGCTCATTGATCTATTGGCAATTTAGTGGTTATATTAGCAATTTCCATGAGTTTTTAATATAGTACATGTAGAAAAGCTTTACTCAGAAGAGGGACAGCAACTGGCTGGCTGTAGTTTATCACTCTTATTCCTGGTCCCTGGCCTGCGGCAGGAACTAGTAATGGATCTTGAATCCTTCTCACTCGGGACAGCCGTCATCAAGTGATAACAGCTGTCCTGAAAATAAATAAAATCCCATTTGTTATATCTTCTATTGCATTTTTTTCCCTGCAAATATTATTCCCACAGTTTATGTCTTTAAAAATAATTATTTTTTTACTATTAGAATTTTTAAGTATGACTTAAAGGGAGATTATGTCTCCCTTTAAAACTTCTCTACTGTTTCCAAGACAATATAACAAAAATCTACTAGAGTATTTCTTGAGAGGAGACACTAAAGAAACACCTAATATAAACTCTATGTTTATGCTACCAGAGCTTCCTTAGGAAATCTTCAAGAATCTATACTGTTTTATGTGTTTCATTTTGGAGGAATGTGAAAAGATTGTAAGTTCTGCGCCATGGTATTCATGTATAAAAACTGTGACAAATGTGAAGGCAGCAATCACAGGACCAGGGATAACTGACAGCTAGATTGTACTAAAAAGTGTCCCTCTCTCTCCAGAACTTCGATATTCAATTTAATTTCTTCAAGTTATTTAAGGTGTAATTTTTCAGTATGAAACATTACTTATTTTCTACCAAGATAATGGTAATATAAGTTGATAATTTTTTTAAAAAATTAAAAAACTTGTCATGCCACCTACAATTTATGTTCTGAGGTGTGAACTGATACAGTTTTGTTTCTTATACAATATTAAAATGTTATTCCAACAGCACTTATTAAATAACTCTTTTTTCTCTATTGAATTGTGAAGTCTCTTTTTCTATGTATTAAATTCTATACAAAATAGTTTTAACATTTGTGTTACTTTGGTCTAATATCTATGTCTATTCTTGGCCAATTTATATCATGTTGTCACCCCATTTCTTAGTTTATGGGGACCAAAATTAGTAAAAGATACTTACTCAGAAGATAAACTGTCTCTTCTACAAACTTTCTCTGTTGACAGATCTCAAGAGCCTTCGAATAAAGCAGGGCAAAAATGTTACTATGGGTTACCACACAAGGACAAATATTAATAGAGTCATTTAAAAACAAAACAAAGCAAACAAACAAAAACACAAATATCTGTAGGTTCTGCTGGTGGGTGTACCCATTCAGCTCTCAGAGAGGTGCTGGTCCCTACACAATTTAACATATTCGAGACAACTCAGAACATTCCATGAGCAAAGGCAGAAAGCAAAATGCTGAAAGAAAGGCTCTTTCCCACAAAGCTTTCTCTCTTTACACTACTCTGTTTTTTTATAGCACTGCTCTCCAACTGATCCTTAGTCCTTGGTTTAAGTTCTGTTTCCCTCCACCAGAATGAAGCCCTCTGAAAAGACTACTATTCATTGCTGCATGTTCCCAGTATTGAGTGTATCACAGCCCAGTAAACATCTGTTGAATAAATAAATAGATACTGGGGATAATTCTATTGATAACTTACAAGGTTTAAAAGAGAATTCTGCTCAAGGATCTGTCAAGAAAAAAACACATCTGTCAAGAAGGATCAAAAAGAAGATCAAGGAAAATAAATGAGGAACCACACACAGATGACATTTCTTTGAATGTAAAAAAAAAAAAGACAATATGGGATTATAAACAATGCAATAATCTAAATGAACTGGCACACATTTACTATACACTGTTTGCTGGGCATACAGGGTCAGTTTGGATGGAGATGCAAAAATGATAGTGATGTAAATGCTTCTGCGGGATTGAAAAAGGAGAATAATGAGGAGATGGAGGTGGCTCAGTAGGAGTAGAAGCAGCATGAGTCTGACAAGGAAGTGCAGGGTCCAGGGAGGGCGACAGAGATGTGCCAACACAGAATCCCATAACCTGGAGGAGTATGAAGAGGGCCATGTGCACAGATACAGGACAGAAACTCCAGTGTGGCCCTCTTATAAATAGCTTTGCAGAGGAGGTGGCATCTGAAGTGTGTGCCGTGTGGAGTCAGAGTTCACTAGGAATCTCACTCACATCCCCCTTAAAGCACAGAATCTTTACTGTGGCCTCAGAGCATCCACGATCTGGTCCTGCGTTTCTCTGCAGCAATACTGCATACCCTGCTCATCCCTCTACTGTGACCCCTTGGCCTGGAGTGCTGCTCTCTCTATCCACTCTCCATTCCTGGCAAGTCTTTCAGACAAATCTTCCTTGGACCCACACCAGGTCAGTTCTCAGGCACTTTCTCTCATTGCACCCTGCCCACGTCTTCAGACTTGATCACAGGTATGATTAACTATTCTCCTAATTGCGTATCTTGTTTCTGTGGGTTGGGACCATGTACACTTCGAGCCACGTGTTTTGCACAATGTCTGGCTCATGATAGTATGCAATAAATATTTTTTCAATAAATAATCAGGCAAAAAAGGTTTCAGGAGGAAGTTTACTGGGTTGCATAGTTAAAGTAGTCATTTAAAACAACCAGCTAAGGTTGGTTTATAAACAAGAACTAAGGAGATAAAAAGAAAAGCTCAAGTTCATGAACTCTTTTGGTTCAATGATCTATCTTGGGAAATAACAGCAGGAGCTAGTTTTGACATTTTGATTTTTGACTTAAAATTTTATGTCAAATATATATTTAAATCTGTGTTTCTGGTTGGAGATAAACAACTAAAAGGAGGGAAAAGTGCTGATCATAATCAATGTAATGGGGAAAAAATCAAACCAAACATAAAAAAGGAAAACAAAAATAACACCTTACTTTAGAATTGCAGTGAAATTAGGATAGTGTTTTAAAGTACATAAATCATTTAAATGAGAAAATGAGAAAATCTGAAAGTCATAATAAGAAGGAAACAATTTCATTACTCATAAGATTTCTTTAAAATTTAGGTTTACTCATTTCTTCTAGAGTAGTAAGATTTCAGGTGGGTGTGTAAAAAAACAAACAAACAAAACTAAATCTTCAAGCCTCCACAGTATATATAAGGAGAGTTATATGACTAATGTCCCCCATAGAGATAAAAGAAACATGGCAGCTTCTGAGAACATTCTATAAGGAACAGTGTAGGTGAACCTCTTGCTTTATTTTTAGTCCTTTAATCCAATATGCTCCAGCAAAGATGAATGATACTATCTCATATCATGAGGTCAAGGTCATACAAGATGGGGGAACAAGAAAAAAGCACCTGAATCTTGGACCCTGTGGTATGCCACCACCAGCAGGGCCACTCCACCAGGACTTCCATGTGAAAGAGAACTAAACTGCTACTCTGTTTAAACCACTATTATTTTGGGATTTTAAAAATCACTCATAGCTGAACCTTCCTAACTAACACTTAGAACATGGTTTACTTCCTTCTATACTGTCACACCCATAAATCATCACCTTAACTAACTCTTAACTCTTACTAACCCTTAACTCTTAACTCTTCTGGAATGATACCATAGCAGATTTAGATATACATGTAAGAAGTTAAGTAGTAAGAGAAAAGAGCAAAACATCGTAAGTCAGAGGACGTGAACTATTCCAACAAAAAACTGAGAACCAACTGAGTGCTCAGATTTGTGCTAACTTCTGGAGCTACAAATGGATAGTATATGGTTTAGTGGAACTGTGCCATTTATAAACAGATAATGTAAATACAAACGGATAGCTGGACTGTTTAGAGAAAGATAGTATGAATAAAGATGAATATAGCTCAAAATAGTTTATTATAAATCAATTTTGTATTTGAAAATTTACTGACACTTTAAAGTACCACTCAGAAATGTCAAAGAGAACCATATGTGAATGAGCATATGTGAATGCTTGAGAACATGCTTGTCTCAGACCACAAAGAGTCTGCAGTCTAAAGGCTCGCCTGAGCTGTCCAAGACTGTAGCCACTTGCTATATGTGGCTATTGGTAGTGCTACTAGAAGCTCTTTTAGGATACTATCAAAATGACAATTCATGTGTGAAGAAATACCTAAGGCAAGTTTGAAGTTAAGAATGATATGGAATGTAAGCACATGTGTAACACCAAGGTCAAAGTATCTGAAATTTGAATTTCACGGATTTTTAAATGTTTTATGACTAGCTTCTAAGAGTATCTTAAATTATGCTTTCTCATATTGGAAAGTAGTGACTCAAGAAATTTCTAGAAATTCTAAGTATAAAAAGTATTTCTGATACATACAATTTTTCTATTATTGACAAGTGAAGCATAAAAGCATGTTTCCTTATTTTAGATTCTTCAATGATTCTGGACCATAGTGCTCCCTCTAGAGGAAAGAATAGGGAAACTAAAATTTTTAAAGCTAATAGACACACATACATGCTCGCATGCACACAGGTGCGTGTGAAAAAGGAGAATAGTAGAAAAAATAAAAATAAAAATAATAACAGAAACTGAACAAAAAATGATGCAAAAACAATATTTTAATTTTTCTTTTTCTGATTTAGTATTATGGAAAGAAACACAGTCAGAAATTTAGGGGTAACTAACAGGAACCTTATCAACCACAAATTAAATAACTTCTACTTAGCTTTGAGCCTGTCATCTTTTATCCAATTTTCTCTTTAAATTTATTTAATGAAAATCTGCAAACTTTGCATTTCCCAGCTTTATTCCTCCAAAATCTTAAATACTGCCACCTTGTGCATGCTAGTAGATGTGAGATATAAAATCAGATATAAATTTGCCCAAGCTATAAAGCTGATACTCCACTTTTAATGGTTCAAAGCATAAGCAAATAAGATTTTCAAATGAAAACTAGTGCCTGATGACTACACCTGGAAATTAAAGGACATTTTACAGTTTAAAAACTAATGTCTTTCATGCTTCTTGCTATACTAAGGAGTATCCTTATTATTATTATTTGAATTAAATTTTAAACCTGAAAAATAATTCCTCACCATAGTGTAAAGAATATGGGTCCTGAAGTTAAGAGATCTAAGTTCCAAGTCTTGGCCATTTGACTTATTTGCTTTAGACTTTGTTCTGTTTCTTTCAACCCCTGAAGACTCAGCTTGTCATGTATAAATGACTTTATTCACCTACCTGCACTTTTGTGAAGATTAAATAAAAACAACCTACATGAAAGCACAGCACATACTATAAAGCAAAATAGAAACAATTTTTATTATCTTTTTAAACTGTTGTAGATGTTATAAATTCTTACCAACTCTGTATTTCCTTTAGAAAAATTTCATAAAAGTTTATGATTAATTTTGGAATTTAAGAGTTGTGGTGATTTTAAATCTTGAACTCTGGTGTTTGATAATTCTAAAGGACTTCTGATATGAAGTCAGGGCCTCTACAAAGTTTTTGGCCAAATACTACTGATTGTGGAATCTCAATCAATTCTGAATAAGTTTGACCTAAATTCTTGAAGATTTCAACCAGTCATTTGAAATCACCCCTCCTCTACAAAATTAACCAAATCCAAGCAAAGGCAGACAACCAGAAATGAGCTGCTATTCTGCCCTAAGTGAATTATTAACCATAGTAGGTGTCAATGTGCTCTGAATAATGCCTTGAAACCTTAAACACTTTCCATTTTAAATAAAAAACCAACACTGAAATACCACTTAGGCATCTATGAGACTAAACAATCTATAAAGTCTTTTGAAGTAGAGTCTCTGAATCTCTCTTTAAACCAAACAGGCGAACCTATCTATACTCTATGACCTTCACTTCACTATCATGGTGCTTGGGAGGTTTTTAATGGAGGAAATCTACCTTGCTTTTTATGAATTGGTAGTTTTTTCATGTTACAAGTAAACATAAAAGTAATTAAGTTTCTAAGGTGATTAAATCTGTACAGAGTTCTTATTTCTAGGGAAAAAGAATGAAATCCTACATGAGTTAATAAAGAATACTACTATAAGATAGCTACAGGTACCTGGGCAAGGATGTTCTTTACAAATATACAAATTTCCCCCAATGGATCCCGATGAAAAGAGAATGCCTTATGAAGAATTATCAATGACCTATACTAAGAAAAGCCCATTTAAGGAGTTTTAAAAATGTGAATTATTGACTTGATTATGTTATTAAAATGCCATATTTTCCCCATTACCATTTCTGATCTATTTTATTCAGAATTCTCTTTCGATTCAACACATGAGATAATGTAACAATTATTTAAGACATAATTGGTTTCACTATGTATGTATAGACTTCTTTTATAAGCAATTGTTTCTCAGTGGATCAGAGAGAAAAATTTGTAAAGGTCTATACAATGATCTAAATGAATTCTATATATTAGAAGTACCATGTGTAGGTCTGAAATTTTCTGATGCTCCCCTTTAGGTAGAGCAGTGTGCCTTCTGCTGAACACTACTAGACTGAAAGAAATGTAAACCAGAAGGGTTGAAAGTGTGTGAGAAATATGAATACTGGAATGTGGGTGGTGCCTCTGCATCTGTGTTAAGTGAACGAGAAAAATGATCACCTGTGTGTGGCGCTCTATTTGAGGTGTCAACTCGAGAAAGCCACATTCTCTTAAAAGTCAATGACATTACCTCACAAAGTGAGATACAAATAAAAGGGCACTTTTCAAACAGTAAGATTCTCATTCTTTTTCTAGATTATAGATTCTGTAGTGAGAAGAGAGGGAAATATTTGCTTTTCTTTTTAGAGTATGATGATGTATTTCCAAATGTATTCTTGAGAAAATATCTTAGGTCCCAAATATAAATGTTAAAATTTTTCATAAATTAATATTCAAATAAGTTATTTTTTCACTAACTACAGATTTTGAAAATACATTGAGCTGAAATCGGTTATAATAAATCCAATGCATTTACAGTTCATTATCAAGGGCTGAAAAAGCAACTATAAAGGTTGGGAGTACAAATAAGCTGCATGTTATCAATAAACTTCTCAATACATAGCTCTTATGGGTTTGATACTTTTTCTGTCTGGTTAAGGCACACAGTTGATTAAACAGCACTTGTGATATGCCCATCTGAATTTATTCAGACCTCAGATAGCATTCCAGATGTTATCAGGAACCATGGGAAACAACACTGAAGGCCTTAGATTACCCAGTTTCTAGTACCTTAATAGTAAGTATTACAGTTTATTTTGACAGAGCAGGTTCATAAAACTTACTAGTTCATATTCAGCCCTAATAAGAACCTCATATGTATTCATTTATTCACTCACTCATGATGCAACAAATATTTAATAAGTGTCTCATGTGTGCTGGCTACTGGGTTCACCAAAATGAGTGAGAAAATCCTTGTCCTTGAAATTACAAGATTTTGGGAAAGAGAGACTAGTATATACATTTATTATAATTATAATGGAATGAAGTATGATAGAGAAATGAAATACAACATGAAAAATACAGAAAAACATACAGTGGATATTTAAAGCAGACAGGGTGCAGAGACTAAGGTATCAACCTTGAGTCCTGACTGGAGCAGTTGCCTCTGCCTGGGAATAATCCATGTCTACTTCCCAGGCTGATTCTGCAGCCCCCACAATGATCCTGTAAACTGATCAGACTCCTGACATCATTTCTGCTTGATCGTTTATACAATCCTAGACCCTGGATTAAACCTTTGTTCCAATTAAGCCTAGCACAGAAATGCTTGAGCTCCTCACCAAAATCTAATCCAACAGCACCTCCATTTCTCATCAGAATGTTCCAGCAAAACCTACTGCTTGAACAGGGATAGATGAACAGAGACAGGAAGGCCAGAATAACTAACAGCTTACCCACAACTACAACTTCTTCGCCTGAAGTTTGGAAGCAAGGAAGGCTGTGACTTACTTTTTCAAGTGGGCAGTGGGTACTGTCTCGGAGAAACGGAAGTAAGTTTGGTCTATCATATTCAGCATAAAGGCTGATCTGTTTTTCATGGTACCGCTGCCCCTTATGATGATCTCTCTTGAAAAGCTTATGCAGATACTGAAAAGAACAAAGGAATCTGTTTATTATTGCTACTTTCAGTTCTAAACAGCTTCCACAGAGAAGCTGGGAGAAAAGCAATTTCCAGGAAAAAATCTGTATGTGAAAGAAAAGTCTCTTTGTGAGAGCAAAGAGATTCTGACACTCTCTAGAATGGCCCTGAGTGACCTGGCTCTACTACTTGCCAACCAGGTGACCTTAGGCAAGTCACTAACCTCTCTGTGACTAAGTTTATTTATCTGCAAAAATCTCACTGGGTTGTGAGGGTTCAATGAGTTACCATTTTCTGAATCACTCAACTACATTTGGCATATACTAAGCACTTCAGAAATGCTAATCACAGGACTACTGACCCTTGAACAAAAAGGTTTCAACTGTATGGGTCCACTTATATGCAAATTTTTTTTTAAAAAAACTACACTCGACCCTTTTTGTTCTCAGGTTTTAAACTTGTGAATTCAACTCCATCTGCAGATCAAAATCAGTATTTTGATCTTGGATGGCAATTCAGACACAGAGGGTCTACTGCAAGCATTGTTCTGTGCCATTTTATAAAAGGGGCTTGAGCATCTGGAGATTGTGGTATTCATAAGGGGTCCTAGAACCAAGCCCCCAAGGTATGGTTAACTAGTTAAGTTTTGGGGGAGTCAAAAGTTCTACACAGATATTCAACTATGAGGGTTAACCCACTCATTGTTCAAAGGTCAACTATAGTTAATATTGTCACCATCATCTGCTTTGTCTCAGAAATAAAAAGCTTTATTTGTGGTCTTCCTAGATCATAAAAATTCTTGTCTTTATACAAAAGAGGTAGAATCATGGGATAAGAATGTGTTCTTAAAAACTCAAGCAGCAAGCACTAAATTAATCCTCACAGGTTCTGTATCTCCTCTCTGTTAGGATCATTGAGAATCTGTTTGCAATGAAATGCTGTCTATACTGGTGACACAAAAAAACGAAAATAAACGGTAAAAATCAAGAAGGGTACAGGTGTTCTAAACCAATTTTCAAAACTAATTCCTTTCTTTAGCTGTCTGAATAAGTCAATGGACCTCAAAGGAAGTGAGAATTTCACTTTCTACTCAGAGGCAAGATTCAGTCAATCAATCAATGTATTACATGGAAGCTGGAAATCGATGTTCAATGTTCAGTTAATGTTAAATGTAAACAAACACCCCATAACCCACCAGAGGCAGAAAGACTTAATCATGCCATTCACATAAAGTGTATTCACACACCACGTGGATTGGTTAAAAAAAAAAACAAAAACAAAAACAAAGAGCATCTGCCTGTCTCTGAAACTGTGATTGTTAATGAGTTGGGTGAAGTGGGACATTCACTGCTGCATATGGTAACTAAAGAAACCTAACCTTTACACATGCATATTGAGCAACCACTCCTCAGGGTAACTGTTCACATCACCCTAAAGCAAAAAGAGAGGGGGAGAGCCATCAGAAAGAAGTCCACATGGTCTGATGAAGGCCCCCGCCAGTCCACTGTTCCCAGGGGCAGTGTGAGTTGGACACATGGTGCTATTTCCTAGAGGCACAAACAGGATAGGAAGGCTCTGTTACATCTGCCGAGGCAAATCTATAGAGACATATTACCTGACAGGACGATGCATCATTTTTTTAGTGTAAGCTCTGCCACCATTTCACCACTGCACTAATTACACTGTCACACAGATATCTAGTGCCTTTATTACTGTTTCACTGCATAGGGAGGTCAGAAATCATTGCTTTATAAACAAATCCCAAGGTGACCAGCACAGTGGCACCTCACTTGGGTAAGTAGGTAATCTTGAGATTTCCAATCACGAACATATAGCAGTAGCATTTGCACGAAACTAACTTTTGAATAAAATACTCCATTTCCAAAGCCTCCTGCTGGGGTGCAAAAATGGTGGGCAAAGATACAAGAGTGCTAATAGTCCTACAGGAATAATCCCTATTTTCATTGAAGCTTTTTCTTGTATAATTTTTAAAGAACATAGAGAACATCTATCCTTGCTTTACTCCCATGGTGACAGCAGTGCAGAAAATCAAAATATTACCCTAAAAGAAATCTAGAATAATGTGCCTTAATAGCATCACCACTGAGACCACAGAAGAGGTGAGGGACAAATAAATGAGACTCTGTTCCTTGATTATTCTATGGTGTTATAATTTATTCCATAATTATATTAAATGGTAACTACAGAAGGAAGGTGCTTACTCCCAGGAATAGTTTGATAACACAGAAATTAATATGATAATTTCTAAATCATAAAGCAATTTTGAGTCAAATTAAAGTAACTGATCCATAATTAATCCCTAACCTGGATTCAGAGCATACATCCCATTTTAATAATTAAAGAATATTGTTTGTGGTCACATCTCCAATCCGAGTATTAACCTGAAGAGTTCACTGCAGTATTCTCACAGCAAATCGAAAGTTGATCTGTCCCACTACACAATCCAAAAAAGGCAAAAGAAGATGACCGTCATGCTCACCATGTGTTGCAACTCTGGTCTGTCTTCTAATTCTTCCACTACCTTTTTAATCTAGAGGGGAAAAAAAAAAACTTAAACATAGAGTCACGAGGACACAAACAGAGCTGCAAAATTATCTGATAAACATCTCTCCTCTTCATGGCTATAGTGGTCCCAGATATTCATCTGGTAACAGATATAAAAATAAAAGACACTCACTGAAATTTTATCTTCATTGTCCAAAAGCATGTCAACAGCTTTCTAAAATTAAAAAAAAAAATAGCTATTGTCATTGAAATTTGCCATATAAGAGAACAACGAACAAATGTGTTGTATATGCTGTCACAGTTAAAGGCACAGGGCTTATTTCCCATACATAAGGAGGTCCTTAGCTTTACAATGCTAGTTAAGTGGTAAAATGATAAAAGAATGCATTTTAAAATGGGCTTCAATCTGAAGTCTATGTGTTTTGCATACTACTAAAATGGTATTTTGTGATAGCTCACTAAATTTAAAATATCTTGACTGCATACATTCCAGCCTCCTTGATGTCTCAGATACCTTCACAAGTTCTTATGTGACTCTCAGTAGTTATGGAGAATGAATTGTTCCTAGTACCAAAAAATAAACTTTTCCCTGGCCCCCTGATTACTGAGTGAGTCCCTCTACAGATTTCACAGATGTAAGAAGCTGGTCTTTTGTGGAGAGGATAAGAGCCAGAAAGAAATAAGATACCTGAAGTTTCAGGATAATATAAAGCTTATGGATGTTTAGAATTTACTTTAGCTACTTTTGATATTCATGAAACACAAATCAGACAGTGTAAGTAACAAGAGGTAGTGGGAAGATAGCCCACTAGCCTGAGACTCATCCAGAATACCTGGTCCTGTTCCTGACTCTGCTACTGCACAGATATCTGTTAAAGAAATTTTTTTTCTCTGCAATATGAGGCTGTTGGAATAGATTATTCTTTAGGAATCTCTGAATTAGAGAACTCTGATTCCTTAACTTTGGTTTCTACTCCTGAACAGCAATTGGTCTCAGCTCATTCATTTTTTTTTTTTTTCCACAGCTACATATGTGAAACCAGGCTTTGAGGCACATGGGTGGTTGGGGAAAGAAGCAAAGGGGAGAGCAGATATTGACAAATATAATTAATTTCTATATAAGCATCTCATCCTCTCAATCATCTTCTGCCAGAGAAGCAGAACCTCTGTACCTGAACTTCCTCCAAACTGCACTAATTCTTTTTAGATCTGTAGTCCCTAAGGACTTGACCCATTCAGAATGAAAAAAGGGCTAAAAGCATCTTTCAGAAAAAAGGTACATTTAGATCCTATTTAAAATAAGAGTGTGTGAAGACTAATAATATGTGTATACATATGATATATATGTATATATGAAATATACATACACACACACACACACAATCACATCACATAATACCACTAAATACAATAAATAAAATTTAAAAATGCAAGTAACCCTTTTGGAGCCTTAAGGTTCTCCTCTTTATCTAAAAATTTTCTGAATAAGAACTACTGTGTTTTTGAACCTCTTTATTTCAATCACTTGCCATTAGCTTTCCTTTTTAAACACACACACATACACACACACACCAGTCTGTATTACTTTACTAGAAACAATGTAGGCTGTGGAGGTTGGGTGCCCTCATTAGCCAAGTAATCCACTATTCAAATTTGTTCTACAATAAAATAACACATTCCACGTGTCCTGGACCTGAGCATCATCTGAGATCAACAGAAACTCACCAAATCTGTAAATGGCAAGAAATAAAATTACAACTAATGGATAAAAATAGAAGTTTACTTAAAATTTTAACTCCGGGACATACAATTAAGAGGCATATGACTAGCTTCTCTGTTTCTATGAATTATGTAAACTGTTCACTAAAAAACTATATCACACATACACAATTTCAAAAGTTCCACATCCAATTATAATTGCTTTCTCGGAATAACCAAATCAAGTAACAGATTTCTGAATGTCAACTTCTGAAATAATCTAACATCTAGTGAGGGTCAGAGTATTTGAACATGATCAGAGTATAGCCAAGCTATGCGATTTATTAACTGATCTAACATTTGGATAGATATCTAGTTACTAAAAACTTGGAATAGTAGAAATAATCAGTATTAAATCAGAAAAACACATTACCTCAGAATCAAAATCCATTAATAAAACGATTTTATCCTTGATAGAACTAAAAAGATTATGCTTGTGGATTAATTGGAAAACATCCTTATGTCTTAATGTTAAGTATATTTCCAGAGCATTGCCATAGTTTTTGTCATAGGTGTACCTGGTAAAAGAAATTTTTTTACATTAATGTTCATCAATACATCTAATCAAACACATACATACATATATACAAATCATGTTTTATAATATTAGAAAATGAGAAACGTGGTGAGAGAGAAAAACTAATTTTATTTGGAAAACTGGTCCTTGGGATTTAACTACAAGTGACCTACCAACAAGTATCTCTTTCTCAGAACTGCTTTCCATCTCACCAAAATTTTTGAAAATTTACAATATTCAACAAATAAATTTTTTCTATAGAAATTCTCAAAAATTTTTATTGAAATAAATCCATATACAAGATGAAAAACAACAACAACAACAACAACAAAACAACCCACTATGATCTAGATAGAAGAAATTCTTATTCGAGTAATAGAAAAATCAGGTCAAATTCTTATAGGTAGCATACAAATGGGTGATATTCTAAAAGCTTATTCATAAGGGGGCTGTATAAAATTTAAATGTGTGTGCGTTTATTTTTTTATTGTTGAAACAATGTGTTTCACATTGCTCAATTCCCTATGCCAACTCCTAAAAGCCAACTGAACCTAACATGTGCTGTGAGTCGAGTATTAGTACTAAAGAGTTATTACTGTTATTAGTACCTTGTTAGTACCACAGAATCCAAGGATGACAAATTAAAACAATGTTTTTAGAAGAAAATAACTAGTGTTCTAACTTAGAATACCACAAACATGGCTCCCTCTGAAAAATCTTGAACAGTCCTGAATTCTGGGCCATTTTGGTGTCTTTCTTGGTCTTAGGCAAAAGATATAAGATAGGCAATAGTGAGAGTGTCAAGAAAGGGCTGAAGCCAAAACAGTCTTCCTGAGATTACCTGCAGTTTGCTTCCTGTTTCACTAGACCACATCTCTTCAAGGGCACAAATGTATTATATCTATTTCTGTATAATAGGCATATAGTACAAAGCCTGTGTTGAAAGTGTCCAATAGATATGAAAAATATTAATCACGATCCCATTTACTGAACTCAGTGTCAGGCACTGTGAATTCTTATGATATCTCAGACAAGGCCTTAAAATCACCCCAAATGGAACTGTTAGCTGTGATCTTATAGATAAGGAGTCTGAGGTTGGAGAGATTAACTGACTTGTAGACCAAAATGAAAGAATCCAGAGCCTCACGGGAAACCAATTTGCTTGAGTAATCTAAGGTCTACCACCCTTCTCTGCCTGAACTACCGTCTTTACCAAGTGTTGCTGACTATGGCTTCTCTCCTCTGGGAAACAGACTACATTACAATTGCACAGTATCACACATTTTCCTTGTCTCCTAGTTGTTCTCTAAAGGTCTATGAAATGTTTTTTACCAAGTAAATATAGGAAAATAGTATAAAAGGCTCTTTCCCCTGTGTCCTTCCCATTCAGAGTTTGCCAGATCTAAAATATAGAAAACTTTACATGCAGGTTCATTTGGAAAAAGGAACACAAATTATACTTACAGTTCTGCTAGGGTTTGAAGTAAGGTTCTGTTCTGACTATCTTTCTTCAGGTGATCCCGAACTGCTTGAACTATCACCGAATTGTTGTACAGATCCCCGGGCCATTCTCGGATCAGAGTGGCAAAACCCTAACCAAGAGAGAAGATAGAAGAAAAGCATACTCTTTAAATAGGATAACAATCCAAATAGCTGATTTAATGCCTAAAAGCATTTACATGAACAGATGAAATAATTTTACAGTGAATACTTTGGTCTATACATATAACATCAATTTTCAGACTATGGGTTGGTAGTGGTGAGACAGTAGGCAGAGAATTACTGCATACTCATCTTCATTTACCATTCTGGGGAAGTAGGTGGTGCTGTCAACTTCTGTTCTCATTTGATGAAATGCACAAGTAAGGAAGCCCCCCTGGCCCTTCAATATAGCACCACTGCAGACAGGGTGTAGGTTTGATTTGTTCTATTCTCACCTGGACCAACTATAACATTTGAATGACATCTTTAAGATCTTGCAGATATTGTTCATGTCAGTTACTCTCCCCACCACCTCTTAAGCACTTTAGGTCTGGGCAGCAGAGCCAACACAACTATGTGTGATGGCTTGTTCCTACAGTGGCAGTGCCTAGCATCCCACCTTCAACAAGGTACCACTTTTGTTCTCTTCCCACTCCCACCTCTAAACTTAGCTTTGTTTGGAAATTTGGGACTTTGGCTCAAGTTGCATACCCTAGCTCTTACTGTGACTATCTCTGGATCTCAAATTTTATGGTTCTGATAAAAAACTCTGCATCGCTTGAGTGGATCCTTTTTCTCTCCCATGGCTGATTATTGGCCAGTATCTTGGGCAGTCTCTGCCTTCCTGATTTCCAAATTTAGCCCTCAGATTTTATAACTCAAAGTAGAGCACAGCAGTTTACTTGATGATCTTTGATAGTTTTTAGAAAAAAAAAAACTTAAATGTACTCAAAAGATAGCAAATAGAAGTGAAAATCTCCATATTATTGAAAACATCATATTAATATTAAATAACTCGACTAATACTCTAGTGAACTACTATGCATCTGTTTAAATGATATTTAGAAATGAAAATAGTGTGGTACAATTTGCTTCTGCAAAGTACCAGGATTTGGTAAGAAGAAAATCACAAAAGAATCAGGAATATCTCCATTAAAGTCTTACCTACTTTCTCTCAAAGTGACCTCCAGGGAGGACTGCAAGAAACCAAAACAATAGGCTACAAATTTCCACTCAGACTGTAATCTTCCTACATATGAGTATGACTGCATTTAGACTTGAGAGATGTGGGGAGGGGACGCACTAAGTAAAGATGGTGAGTTTTATAAAATTACTAAATCAGAACATTAAAATATTCTTGAATGAAAATGATAGCTTGGATAAAGTTTCTGTTTTCTTAAGACTGTAATTTATAAGATTAAAAAGTTTGAAAAGTTTTCTACCCTAATACTGGAAGGTTTCAGTAGCCCTGAGACCAGCAACAACATTGTTCAGAGAAAGAAAAAAGCTTGGCTCCATTTTCTCTTTTCCTTATTCATGCAACAGCCCTGCAGTAGAACCAACTTCTAATACAAAATAAGACAAACTGAGTGGTCATATTGTGTGATAAAAGAATGATGATTCCAACATAAACTGAAATAAACATTTATTGTTAGGTTTTTCTCTTCTTAATTGGCTTCATGCACCCTTGAATAAATGTGCTAAGACATATTGATGAATTCAACACTGTGGCCATTATTGTTAATGAGAAGACACACTTATTAGGGAGCAGTTACAACCCAGTGAACAAAGTCGGAGAATACCTCACTGCTCATTACAGTAAGCAAAAGGTTAAAATAGTCATTAAATGAAATGCCACAGAAATTGTCCCACTTTAAACATGCTTATACATGTCTCATTAATATTAAGAAAAAACTAGACTGTAAATAAAAAGGTGAAGCTATATATATTTCAGTAGAAATCCCATAAAATAAGTCATGAAGGAGCATTACCTGTAAGAAAATATTGTTGTTGCATATCTTTTTAGGAAGAAAAGAAGGTTGAGAGGTCAATATTCCAGAGAAGTAAAGTTTTTAAATCTGACTGTGAGTGCCTTTTAACAGGACAAAATTTTCATCTACATAATATGTGATCAAAAGGGTTGCTTTAGAACACTGTTATCTGATCAATTATGTGACAATTTAATTCAAAATTAAATGTGAAACTGAGAAAAATGGAAGCTAAAATATAAATTATTTATAAGAGCTTATACCAATAAAAAAGTTATTTATAACCTTCTTAGTAGGAACCAAAAATCACCCTAAAACATTCAGAAAAAAATACATCTATAAGCTCTAAGTTAAAGTCATGCTTATTTCTTTCAGTCTCAGTTAAAAGTCTTCCAGATAGAAAGCAAGAAGGTAACTTTGATGATATAGAAATTAAAAGTTTCTTGAAAAAGAAAGAGCTGACATGTGAAAGAACTGTAACAGAATCATAAAAATAATTAAATTGCTTTCTTATGGTTAAATTACATTACTTTAAAAAGAACTCGAGTATAAGAAGCTGCAGTATATTACTAAAGTGAATCTTCTTTCCCAACATTTTCACACTCATAATTCTCTTTTGGGATGATGAACAAAGATGAAATATTTATGACAGCTATTATGTATACTCAAAACATATTAAAAATAGAAGTTTATTAGAAGTCTTTATTATACACTGAAGAAACCTTTTCCAATAACAATGGAAATGATGGCTCTCTTTAGACCTCTTACAGAACATATGGCTCTGTTTGTCTTACTTATTTTCTAGTTCCTTAAAGCTTATTAACATGATCTCCTTGGTCAGTGTGTAAACCCAGTGAAAGCCAGGACTGTGTTATTAATTTATCTTGCATCCAACTGAGGACTCACCCCACTTCTAGAACAAAATAGGTTACAAATAAAGGTATGGCAAATTAAACTAAAAAGAAGATGAATACAAACCATAGCCCAAGTCAGTTAGTATCTAGCATAAATGACAGAAACTATTACCATAAAAATCTCCTGTATAGATCTAGAAAGAAATAGATCTATGCTGTTAGAATATCATATTTTTATAATAAATGATAATAAGTGGATGAGGAAACACTGACTCCAAAGAAATACTTTGTTCAAGTTTAATTCATGCTAAAGCACCCAATTTCTTCCTATAAGAAAACAGGCTTACAAACGAAAGTAAAGGAACTATATAGGTCACGCATGAATCAGGATCCTTGGATCTTATATATCCAGGAATATCTGGTTGACAGTAACTGACCACACACTTTAGTTATTAAGGAATCACTATCTTAAAGATCCTTTTAGATCTTAAGATCTAAAAATCACCTCAGAGTTGAAATACAGTGTTTGGTACATTACCACTCTTTAAATTGTATCAATTATTGGTTAAAGAAGTATTTTAACATGGTGTTTCGTACTCAGCAGGCATTCAAATCCCAGAAGTTCCTTTTCTCATCCCCTTTTTAGTCTGATTGCCTCTATTTCTGTATATTAACCTTTTGGCAAGCCACCTCAAATTCTGCTGGGAAGAAGAAAGTTGTAAATAGTCTTCCTTATCTTTAAAACCTAACATCAGAATAAAAAAAGAAGGCAATGACAACCTGCACCATACTGTGAAATACCAAAAATGAAAATTTATCACTAAGTTAGGACCCTAAATTTCATAAAGACTGGATATGGTGCCACTTTTATTAAAGACTGAAAGTTGCCCTCACATTAGAGAACATGGTTTATGGATACTCGTAATACCAGTCACAGCTCTGAAAAAGAGCTTACCAGCCCTGTCCATAATCTGTCCACCAGAAATCTTTTCTTTTGGTCAGAAGGGGAACTAGGCTGAGTCTTAGCAACAACACTTCAGTGATAGCTTTATTAGAGCACCCAGCATATTATAGCATATTATATAATAATGTATCTGTTTATACCAGGGTTACTCAACCTCAGTACTATTGACATCTGAGGACAGATCATTCTTTGTTGCAGGGGCCTATCCTGTATATTGTAAGATGCTGGCCTCTGTCCACTAAATGACAGTAGCACCAACTTCCTAGTCAGGACAATCAAAAATGTCTCCAACATTGTCAAATATCCCCTGGAGGATAAAACCAGCCACTGTTGAGAACTGCTGGTTTACATGCTTGGGTGTAACTCAGACTATGAGTGACTACTGAAATGGGCACCCTTCCATTCACATTTATATGCCATCTGCCTAGCATGTTCTTGGAATATAGAAGGCACTAAACAGGTACTTTTTGAGTAAATGTTTATTAAATGAACACATTTTAAAAATTATAATCCATTTTGGATACATGCAAACACCAAATTTAAATTACCATCCAGGCATGCCTATTTATAAAATGCATTGCCTTGGGCAAGTTATTTAATTTCTTCAATCTTTAGCTTCCTCATCTGTAAAACTGGTTATCACTATTTATGGTGTTATTGGGAGTTATCAACAATGTGTACGTAAAAGTGCAGAGCATATAGTAGATAAGCAATTTATGTATTGACTTTTTTTTTTTAAACAATAAGCAAACAGATCATTTCTCCTCCTCTTCCCCATTTCTGACTTCTCAATTTCTCTTAAGCCTCTTTTGGCAAACTTAGTTCTAAGTCTCACAGGTTAGAAAGTTATGATTTCTTTAGGGATAGTATAAGTATCAGTAGCAGCTGCTATTCTATGTATAAAATCCCCAAAGAGCACTTGGTCCTTTTTTCTTTAGCTCTATTAAGGAGGCAACTTTAAGGAATTCAAAATGCACATGGATTAGAGAGCCTCACCATCTACATAAACATTAGTTATCATCAGTTTACCTACCTGAGTTTCATCTACCGCACATACAAACTGCAAATTTGGTAACTTTAAACCAGTTGCTCCATTATATTATTTTTCTAAATTTCTTAACATTCTCCACTGAGAACAAGTTAATATGACCATGTTAGAATGCCATACCTCATAATCACTTTCCAAAAATTTGTGTAAGATCATTTCATAGATGAGTGGTTTCAGAACTGGATCCCTTCTTGGCAAATAAGGACTAATAGCCTCGGAAAGGAAAAGAAAAAACAATCCTTTAAAAAGTATTAAAACAAAACATACTCAAATTATGAAGAAAACATAAAAGTATATTTTCGATTTTAAAATTTAGGACAACAAAGTACTCGAGAAAATTACTATGAAGAGAAAAGATAGAAATAAACTATTTTCCTACAAAACATGACAATATAGTTTTAAAAGTAGATATGAAGTGTAATGTATGTATGATTGAATGAGTAAAAAATTGCCTAGGTTAACCTGCACCTCTCTGTTCTTCCTGATGAATTAGTGGAAATCTAAACAAACGGATGGAGAAGGTCACAAGGATTATAAAAGTCAACTTCTTAAGTATTTAAGCTGTACAGGTCATCTATTCAACTCTCTTTTCTTCAATTGGAATATATCAACCTTTAAAAACTCACAATCATCTTTTGAAATTAGGGAGAAATACATTTTATGTTCTTTAGATATTTCAGTGCTGTGGTGTTGAATTTCCAAATACTGTTAAAATAACTCTGCAGTGCACTGTGTATCAAAACCACCATGTTTTGTACTGGCAGCAAATCTTGTGCACTGAAGCAGAGATCACAAAAGCCCAGGTCCATCCGGCAAAGAAAGAATGGGGAGGGCACCCTGGCAGGGGGATCAGGATGAGCAAAGGCATGAAGCCACAAAAGCTTACTCTGTATTCAGGGAGGTCAGAGTAGTTCAGAGATGTGGGATGGGGCCACTGAAGGGAAATGAGACTGAAGAAGAAGGTGAGACAGGGTCATGAAAGGAATTCAGTTTTATTCTATGGCAGGAGGGACACAACAGACATTAGGGAAGTGAGAGCAACACATTTATTTTTTTAAACAGCTAACTCTGGGTCAGAGTTATCTATAGATCTATCAAGAGTTAAGGCAGTAGTACCAGAGAAAAGGGGAGAGACCTAATTGATACTGACAGGGTAAAACTGACAAGAATTAGAGATTAAATAGAATAAGGTGAGTGAGATATTCTCATCAAAATAGTGGCTTTGAGCTATTAACCACGGAAGAATGGGTATAATGTGATGTCATAAATAGACTGAAAGGAGAAGGACCAAATTTGGGGAAAAAATGGGTTCACATTAATTTGAGTGACCCTTATCAGCAGCACATACAAGAAGGAATGGCCATCACACACTTCAACATATAGAATTCAAAAGAGAGGTCTGGGTTATGGCGCCATCAGGGTAAACATGGTCACAGAACTAAATAAGATCCTTCAGAAGCAGCCCAATAAGTATGACAAGAAGTATCCTTGGGGGTCTCCTAGGGAAGAGAACATTATGGGGCAAGTACAGAAAGAGTCATCGGGCTGATCAGCTGAGTAACTAAAGTTTGGAAAAGCATATTCATAACTCTAAGAAAGTAGTGAAAAGGCCCAAACTATGGGAAAGTTTAAAAAAAATGTTTTAAGCAAATAGGAATACTTAACTGATTTAGATATTGAGTTGAAAATTAAAAACCATTTGGTATCAAAATTCATTAGAGCTACATAGTATAAGTTTTCCATTTGTTTTACAGCAAATAATATATTATTTAAAAAGCATTAATTTTAAGCAAATCTGAAAAAAGCCTCATGTTTTATAATCGATGAGACTATGCCTGTTTTCCACATTCATAAAAAGAACACGAAAACATCTGAACAGAGAAAACTAGAAGATAAGAAAGCGAACACATAATTTATGAAATATATATGCACATAAAATATAAACCACGTTAATATTGTAAAACTAATTTCTAGAAGTATGATTTTTCTTCCTAGTTAATACTTGCTTCCCAGTAAAAAATTGACTACTATTGTCTTAATTTTATTTCTCAGTACAGGCACACCTTATTTTATTGAACCTTGCTTTATTGAGCTTCACAGACGTGCATTTTTTCCAAACTGAAGGTCTGTGGTAATCCTGAGTTGAGCAAGTCTATTGATGCCATCTTTCCAATAGGTTCAGATGATGGTTAGCATTTTTCAGCAATAAAGTATTTTTTAAATTTAGGTATGTACATTATTTTTTAGACATAATGCTATTTCACGTTTAATAGACTACGACATAGTATAAACATAACTTTTATATGCACTGGGAAATCAAAAAAATCAGGTGATTCACTTTATTGAGATATTCACTTTATTGCAGTGGTCTGAAACCCAACTCTCAATATCTTCGAGATATGCCTATATACTATATAAAAATTAAGAGTTAAAAATAAAGCTATGCTTACTTTAAGCTGTCCAATTTCTTTAAATTTATAAACTTCATATTCCCAGAGTGCTGTATTTTTTCCAAGAATTTTCTGGCATTTGCTGGCAACAAAAACATCCCAGGAGAAAGTGTAAGTAAAAAAATAAACAGAAGCATAATAAGTAGACATGGTCTCTAGTGGTTTAAATAAATCTCTCTTCTCAGAGTTTTGACAAATTTCTATCTCAAGTGCCACTGAACATAAAGCTATTACTATACTCATTTGATTGCACATATGATATTGATGTAAAACATGAAAATTAATACAAAGACTTACAAATGAAGATGAATACCTTTCAGAAGATTATAATTAGAGGTTTCCCCTATGATTTTCCTGTTCTGAGTTTCCTACTTGTCCCTATGAGCACTGATGGTTTGGGTACCTGTCTTGCCTTGAAGAAATGTCATCATACTCCAAGTATGAACTTTAACATCTTCTTAAACGGCTTTAAATAATAAACTCCAAAATCAGACTTCAGAAAAGTAGAATCCTATCCTAGTATATAATCTAGAGAAGTGTTTATGTATTAATGTAACCTTACTTAATTTGCACATCAAAGAAACACATTTTCCTAAATCTCTGGGGCAAAAAGTTGACATCGATCTTCCTGGGCTGCCACGTACCCGTAGTCCTGCATCAGGCACTCACACAGATAGACCCAGAGGACTGCGGTATAACATTTACATTTTCTGCCCACCTTAAACCCCTGCAAACCAGGAGCCTGGGGATCACTTCTACTTAATTACCACCCTCTTACTAGGAGATGACTTTGCTTGAATTATGAGCAGAGGTACAGAAAGTCTTTATTCTGGACTATTTTCTCAAGGATGCTTGTAGAGTGAAGAGCCCTGGAATTAGAGGACCCAGATAGCTTCTCCCTCCAGAGAAAAGACTGGATTTGTTTACTGTCCAGTAAAATAAAAACAAAGCCTTCCTTTGGAGCCAAGAGCACAAAAGCTTACTGCCCAATATAAAAGAATGAGATACCCTAAGCTCAAGGTTCCTCTCCTATAATACAACCCACTGCCTATCTGTGTTGGACACTGAGAGAACTGGGGCTATGGGACCTGTGGGACAGAGAACAAGTGCTGGTACTTTGGCTACTACTATTGCTGAGATAGACAGTCTTGTGTCTCTGACCCAGGATTCTCATGTCTTCTGACAGCACTCACAAAACTGTGGCAGTCTACTTTCTAGCTTATAAAAAGGGTAAAATCTCAAACTCATCATGGTTTCTGACACCTTTCTCATTAAGTAATGAGAAAAATATTTGGTGAAAATGAGACAATAGGTTACGGGTAAATAACATATATCAATCTGTTCTGTGGTTAAAACATTAATATCCAAATATTATCCGGTTAGAAACATAAAAAAAAGTCTGTCAACTGCAGAGAAAGGCTTATTTTTATTGTTAACATTGATCAATTCTATTTATATTAACAACTGTGAAAATGTCATTATTACCGTGCTGCTATATCATACTCTCCTTTCTCCACCAGGTGGTTTATATATGCCAAGCCAATGTCCTAAGAAAAATTAAATAAATGAATTTCATAATTAACTGCAACAACTGAAAAGCTTGGTCTCAGTTTCTGAGCAAGCCATGACATTAAGGTCCTACTATCACTACGGAATACCTGTTTATACATCTTAGTTTGCTTTATGTAATTATGCTTGTTTTTTCTTCATATTTATGTAATTATGCCCATTCACTTCTTAAGCATATTTAAATGCACTTGTAGTTCCACAAATTTTAGAATTCACAACTTTAAAAAAATGTTAAAAAAATGTTTAAAGGCTCCTAATCTGGCCTTTTCTAAGAGATTTTCTACAAAAGAAATCTCCAGGATTAGAAACATGATCCAACAATTTCATGTTGTCACTGGATATAAAATTGTTTCTTGTGCTTTCACCTATAAAATGTGAGCTATCTATGTCTTCTACATCAATAATTCTAAAGAAATGTGGTAAGAAAAACAAAATGACAGATAATATTAAAGGGAAATACTAAATGTCAAAGTTAACATTAAAATAAAAATGAGTTCAGAAAAAACACGTGATTCAAACCGATGAGTTTACAATGAGGAAACTGGCCCTCAGGAGTGAACTGACTGGCTCCAGAGTGCTCACGTTAACTCACCCATTCTACCTCAGTTCTGTGAGGATGTGGAAGTGGCCTTTGTCAGCAGAGTCTTGGGAGCTCTTGCCTGACCTCCCAAGACTTCTCTTATGAAATATTATTTTCACCTAAAAGTACTTACATGAGAAGTTTAAATTCAGCATATACAACAGAACTTTGATTTTAAGCTCTACTTTATGTACAAAAACGTTTTTGTGGAATTTCTTCCTGGATGGAAGAAATGGCAGGAGCTCATTTCTCTCTCTGCCTGCCTGGTTATGAAATTACACTGTGCCAAGAGAAAAAAGTCTATGCGTGTATAGAACATGCCTACTCCAAGAGTGAAGGGAAATACCCACAGTTCTTACTTTATATTTTTACTTTAATGACTATTGTGCAGGAAATCATAGTTCAAGTCTCCAGGAACTACAGAGTGAAGAAAAAGTGCTGAAATTTATCTCACAGACCACATATCGCAATATCAGACAAAAGAATGTCTCCTTTGCGAAGCCAATTTCTCCAACCTTTCTCCTCTTGCCATGCCCCGTCTCCATGAATAGTTTATTTTGCCATTCACCTTTCTGTGTACATCTCTAACTTCAACATGATTTTATCTCTTTTCCCTTAACATTAGCATGTTAAGTGTCTTTCTTACATAAAATACCTGCCATCATGACCAACCTTCCCATGAAGTCATAGACTCCAGCTAGTCTTCACTCTTTTCCACTTCACAACTAACCTAGTAGTCTACATTCAACTATCTACTTTTCACTCTCTAGAACATGTTGAGAATAAATAAT
Source organism: Macroglossus sobrinus (assembly GCA_004027375.1). Lineage (NCBI taxonomy): Eukaryota > Metazoa > Chordata > Mammalia > Chiroptera > Pteropodidae > Macroglossus > Macroglossus sobrinus. The sequence goes on from PVKZ01002106.1 coordinate 87,202, forward strand.
ACTTAACAGAAAATTCACTAATCACTTTCACATTACCAAACCCAATGTACAACTCACTAGCTGAGCTTGCCTTACTTTTGACCTACTAACCTCAACCACTAAAGCATCTTTACTCTGAAATTCTCTCTTCTTGCAGCTCCCAGAACACAACCTCCGTCTGGCTATTCCTAATATGTTTTGTACACATCATCCCTTGAATGTGGTGTTCCCAAAGATTCCACTAACAGTCCTCTGTTCTCTGATGTTATGACACTCACCTGCGTGGACTGCTCCAAACACACACAATCCACTGACACTATTTCTGAGTCCAGATTTCTTCCCTGAGCTCCACTAGGACATCACATAGGTGACTAAAACTCAATACGTCCAGACCAGAATAAGCCAAAATTCACCCAATACATAAACCTGATCTTACTCATCCCTGCACAGTCTCTCTCTATTGCTCTCCCCTTTCTCCCCCACTTCCACAGACCCAGTCACCAAATCTCAGAGACCCAGCTGACCGTTTCTTCCATCTGTCTTCACTACTCCATTGCTAACGACTCTGCAGGTCTCATCACTTCCACCTCCACACCATGAAGAAAATCATACCTCATTGATTCCCATCTCAGTTGGCCTCCCTCTGGTGCCCATCTTCATCATAGAATCTTTCCAACAAGCATATCTGTTGTGGCACTGAAAGCTTAAACATTCAACCTCTTCTAGAGGTTGAAAGACAGAGCCAGCTCCTAACTACACATGACCCTTCAAGATCTGACCCTTGCTACCTCAACTACTCCACATAAATAAGCACAACAAGTAGTTTCACTCCTTTAGATTGTCACCAATACTATTCTACTGGCTGGAATTCCTTCTGCTCCATTTCTAGATAATGCTTGCTTATTTCCCACAATTTTGAATTAAAAAAAAACACACTCCGCTTTTTTTCTCCTTCATTTAGTTCTTGAATTATTTTACTGGCACACTCTTGGGAATTAGGCTTTTATATGGAGTTTTACAGAGAAGTTTAAGGTGGGGAAAGTGTAGGTAGAAAAAATGTATGCTGAACTGAAACTCCCATAAAAGACTAAGTTTCCAGTTTTCATCTGTAAACAAGGGTCCTGGGCTAATGGTGTCTAAGGGCTCTTCACACTCAGAAGATAAGATTTCTTTTTTGCTTTCCATCTGCACAGTCACTATCACAGTTAGCAAAGAAATAGGCGTTCAGGCACTATATTTTTCCAGAGTCCAAATGTAATAAAAATGTATTTGGTGTCCTAGATTAGTCTCCATAACAAGATCAATTGAGTCTGCTATTATGGAGACACTAAAGCAATCTACTTTTATGAAACCACTCTTGATAAATTTTATAATAACGTGATTTAAAGAAACTTCCCCACACATAACTGGAAAGCTTTGTATTTAAAGTGTATTTCACAAATTCAGTTTCCAAATTACCTGAAACTATCTCTTAGCAAGTGTTCAAATCTCTTGTTCACAAGCAAAAATTGATTAAATAAAAAAAAATTTTTGATCTCGTAGGTTGAATTAGTTTGAAATAAATTTTCAAAAAGTAGAAAAAATCTGTTCTTTTCAAATTACTTTCAGTCCCATTACAACAACCTAAAAAGTAAAGTTATGTTTCAAGTAATAAATCATTCACTTACCAGAATCTTATGTCTTTTAATGTTCTTTTGGCTAATTTCAGCTGCCATCAAAGCTTCCTATATTTATATAGCATGATAAAAGCAGTAGAAAAGAGGGGGGCAGAAATAGGGGAGAGTGGAATAGGAAGATATTGAGGTTATAAATACTATATTTATTATTTATTAAAGTTCTGGACTACATAAATAAAGCCCCATTTTCCCATGGCTTTTGCTCAGAGCACAGGGATTTCTAATGTTATGGTTGAATGAATGTTTAAACAAAAGCAGTCAACCAAAATGAAGACTTCTCTTCCATTTGAATTCATTTCCACATTAGGAAATTAGAATCACATTTCAGACACAAATCAAAATACGACAAAATCTCTCAAGTTCAAACAAACAGTTGTTCTGTCATTCCAAATCTATATAATGTATATGACAAAGGGGCACTTTTCCTTTATAAAATATGAAAGTAAACTTATGCATATGTTTAGGTATATCTACAAATAGGATTTTGAAAATTTCTGATTTGATTTTTATTTTGGAAAGTTTATAATTATTACTTTAACTTAAATGTTTAAAATGTTGAATTATTTCTTTAAGAAACTAGCAGGGTTAAAGCAATATGGTAATAACTGGGGTATAAACTTGGTATCAATACCTGGACACTAAACAATTTACAAATTAAAAACATTTTTTCCAAACTACTTTCAGGTGTTCACAAACTTAAAGCAACAAATAAATGGACTGTTTGTTTGTTTGTTTGTTTGTCTTTAGCTGATTAGTATATAAGCCCATCCAGAGAGTTTCTCTAAGTCAACACAATAATGCCTTTCCGGTCTCTAAAATTAAAAACTGCTTTCTTTTTAAAAAATGAAATCATGATGGGACATTACTACTAAAATCAGTGTGAACCAAGGCTCAAAGAAGTGGACATCATCATTCTATCTTATCGGGTAGTTCAAACCATCCTAAATGAGGATTCATTTGATAGCTTTACTTTTACATATAAAATCAGCACCAAATGAATGATTTCATGAAAATGTCTAAATAGACAATTCTGAAATACTAGCTCTATTTTATTTTCCTTGAAAAATCACAAAATAAACACTTCAATATGCTAGATCTAATTCACTCCTTCCCTCCACCACCAATTCCTCCTTCATTGAATAGTAAAGGCAGTTAACCACCCCGGGATCTTGTTTTCTAATTTCTATAAAGAATACTGGAAAGTTATTAGCCTCCAATGTATTTTTAGCTTAGGGCATTCTAATTTGTCTATATAAAACATTCATTAAAAAAATCTTCTACCCTCTCTATGCTAAAGACATGTCAATACTTTTAAGAAAGTAAAATAAAAAAAAATACTTCATATTTCTTCTTTTCGAGGAGCCAGTCAATGTGGTCATCTTGGTCTCGTTCCTTGGCTACTACAACATCTCTTGGACTCACGATATAAAAAAGTGATTCCCCTTCAGAGTACTCTAGAGGTGAGAGAAAAGAGGAACACCTCGCATGACTCAACAGAAACCTTGGCTGTAGAGTCAGGGCACTTGGTTAGGCTATCCAACTTATTAAGAATGAAGAGAAAACTCGCCTACCTTTGGAGAAAGGGTGATTGACTCTGTTTGAAGGTAGGGGTGGGACACAGTATAGAGAATGATAGCATATATTTCACAGCTTTAAAAGGTCTTTAAGTGTAAAATTATTTGGAAGGAAAAAAGAAAGGGAAGGAGAAAGGAAGAGAAGAAAGGAAGGAAGAGGGAGGAAATACCAAAAATACTTTTGAAAAATAAGATGTGTTTAAAATTCTTTGTTTAATATATTAACATTCTGACCTCAGCTGAAAAATAATGTTCAAAATTCTCCATGTCTACTGAATATGAGAATTCATGTACTGTTTACAAACTTTATTTATGGCCATTTACAGCACTGTTCTATTTTTACAGAATAATTACATCCCACGGTCTGCCATAAATGTTTCCTCCTCATCAAGGTCAAGGCCATCTAAAACATAAATGACAGATGCCCCAAGCCCTGGGGACATAATCTATCATTTCAGCATGTTGTGCACAATACCAATTGTGAAGGTTTCCTACAGAATTCAATTATAAAACCCGTTCTGAAGGGTTTCTAAGTGTGTAGCAGAGTTTGCTCTGAGCAAAATACCTAGATTTTCAGTTGGGAATCACATTTGCTATTTGCCAAGTCCAATATACTCTCATATTTCTCAGCTGATTAGGAGCTTCATGTAAGAAAGCTGAAACATGTATAGATTATTTCTTTATTTCTTTTGGTCAAATTGAGAACTAAAAATATTCTCAAAATATGTCAATTGTTTTTAAAGTGGGAAAGAATTTCTAAAAAGCTTAAGCTGTTCTACTTTCATCAATGTATGTTTCAAGGATGAGAAGACATCCAAATACAGATGCCTCTGTTATGACTAAATAACATTGGTTCTCCCTTTATTTCTGAGCAGTGACTAAGTGTATTTATTCATCCACTCAACAAATATTCAGAGAATGCCCAGCATGTGCCAGGCACTCTTTCCAGGCTCTGAGCACTTTTTCACAAACAGAAGATAACTTCTCTGACATTCTAGAGCACCCTGTCTCAGAACATGAGGTTAGGAATGATATGGAACCATGTTGCCTGACATCAATATAAGTTAGGTGTCACATTTAATAGGACACTAAGGCCAAGAATAAGAACCAAAAACAGAAAACCTACTCACCTCAGCCCTGGCCCCACTTCATCCCCTCCCTTCTGCTGTGGAAGCTCAAGCAAGTCCTATAATATTTCTCAGCCTCAGTGCCCTCATTTTCAACTTAAGAGGCCTGCCCAGATATTCCCAATTGTACTGCTTGAATGAAAGGGGGAAATCTAAATATAAGAAATAACATGAGCCAGATCCTCGATCTCTCTCACCTAAGTGATAATCTCTACATTCATTTTCCTGAAAGCCTCTCACTGTCAAAGCATCAGATGAGATCTCTTCACAAGTCTCGGAAAGTGGCTGGATAATATCCAATCTGGGCCTGGCACAGTATTCTCTTTCCTATGGGAAAAAAAAAAAAAAAAAAAAGAAGAAAAAGGCTCATTTTAATTACATTTTTATAAAGTACACAAATTAACTCTAGTTAGCCATAATGAAATACTTGATTTTATAATTTTGGCAGGTATAAGCTCATCTTAACTGAAGACCTGCCTTGTAACTGAGTTTTATTTTTTGACCTTTTGCATGAGAAAAAAAGGAGAGGTACTACTGTGTCATGGCAGCAGTCCATCACTACAGCCCATTCAAATCCAAGGGGAAGGCTACCACAGCCTTAGACAACTTTGTTACATCTCTTCCTTGCAATATGAAAAAAATAAAAATAATATTATAAACTACTATATTAACCACTGCCACTATTAAATTTACTAGTTATGCTAAAAAGCCAGAGATTAAGAGTTATGCCTAAAGCAGAATTTGCTGAGATGATGGAAATGTCCTCAGTTTGCACTGCCCATTATGACAGACACAGATGCAGGTGCTACTTAACACCTAAATGTGACTATGGTGACTAAGAAACTGCATTTTAAATTCGATTTAGTTTTAATTCAACTTAAACTTAGTTTTCAATGAATTTAGCTTTAAACATATGGTTAGTGACTACAGTTTTAGACAGTGCACTTCTACATCAAGATATAAGGAGAAAAATGATTTATTAAGGGCCTCTAAGAACTCCACTAACCTAGCAAATACACAGATTATTCTCATGGAGTTCTTCAATTACCCCATAGTAAGTATTATTGTTCCTAATTTTTCAGATGAAAGAACTGAGGATCAAAAAGTTTACTAAATTAAAGCTACATAAGTAAATGGTGAGACTTGGATTTGAGAAAAAACTTACAATAAAACTTGGATTTAAAATCAAGTTTGTTTTACTTCAAAGTTCATGCTTTTTGAGCACTAAGCACACAGGCATAAAACATACACTTGACTATTTTCCAAAGCAAAGAGACCGGAAGCAGTTTGACCCTGGCATAGAGAACACAGATAAATGTAATAGAATGAAAGAAGACCAGAACTACCACCAATTCTCAAGTTCCCAAAGTGAATAAGCATCAAAGATTTCTTGGATCAATTCTGGTAGGTTAACTGAGAAGCAATTACATCAGCTTTTTAACTCATACATTTAAAACATTCCAAAATAAAACAGCAACTATAAAAGATCAGTTAGCACAGAAAAAAATTAAATAAAGAGCATAATTTATTAGATTTGTGGAGAAACAAAAGTATTTCAATTTGGAAACAAATTGAAAAATGAAGAAAAAAAGTGTAAGATCTGACTATCTAAAAAAATTAACTACTATAACAAAAATAAAAATAGAAAAATAGAAAAAAAAATATTTGAACCAAAAACATTAAAAGAAAACTGCCTTGGTAGATCATATAAATAGCTCCTTTAAAATAAAAGAAAACCATCAACAATGAGATTCACCTCATTGTTTTATAACCTCTGTTCACTGGTCAAACAGCTCTGCTTATCTGTGTACTTCCTAGGAATAGGAATTTGGTCTTGTTGGTCTCTGATTCCCAATGCTTAGCACAATTCTTAACACACATGCTTTATTAATGAATGAAAGAAAAAACATCAGAGGAACAGTTTGATAAATTAAGGTACACAACCACTTTAAGCAATAATTATGGGAGACTATACAGTCATATGAAGAGAAGGTAATACTCTATAAAGGTACAACAGAAAAATTATTTTGGGAGATATTTTTATGAGTGATACAAAAATGAATTTTGTTTAGTGTTACATTTTATTTTTTTGATATGAAAAAAGGAGGGGCATGGCTAGCCCCAAGCTTGTTTCTTTATTCCTTTGTCTTAATTTTATCAGTTTATTCTCTGTTTAAGGCTTAAGGTATACTTTGATGCCCATGAAATAAATAGCTATGTACAGTAACATGCACATTACTAAATCATCTCGAAGACTCTCACTTCTTTCTCTGAAAAGATTCCATTTTCTAATTTGCTCTCTAATTTGCTTTCTAATTGGCCTTTCTTGGCTTTTACTCTATTCTAATACTCTTTTATTAACAAAGGTTTCCTCTCTTTCTTTCTTCTTTTGGTCAATTGTTTACTAGGCTTTTCATTTTTCATTTTACTGCTTTTTTCCTTATGTCTTTCGATCACATTCTCAATCCTCCCATTCCTCATCAGAAAGTACTGTATTTACTCCCTCTGGAGACACTGCTTTTCTTTACTTTACAAAAAATAAATAAAATAATAATAAACTGATGTCCTGCAACAGGGCTAGAAGCCAACCCTATTGATTTTAGCAGGTTTGAGTGTTCACTTAAGTCTACAGCATCCTATTGCCTAGCAACATAGGCACCCAGAGCTTCAGGTTACTATAGCGATGGTTTCCTGATGCAAGTAATTTCTCAGAGAAATGCTTGAGATAAGCTACCACTTCAAAACCAGGGCTCCGAGGGTTTTTCTCCCCATTTTATTCTTTGGTATTTGAAAAAGAGAAGAAAAAAAAAAAAAAGAAGAGACAGACAAGGAGAGCCTACTTACTGTAAAGGGCTAGATAATCAATTGCAATTTCTTTTCTATATAACATCAAAAGAAAATCCTTTACAATAAGCTCTCCCTGTTTATGCTTTGAAGCTACCCCTACCCACTTCCTGGCAGGATTCCTGGACTCCAACAATAAAGACAAGCTGGGAATGGGGTTGATTTAGGCTTCAAAGGGAGGCTGAGTGTGCATACCCCTCCACCGGACCATATATATGGGTTTCATTCCAAAGTCATGTATAACAAAATTTAGATTCTCTGCTGCTTCTTATTGAGCCATACCTTTCATTCTATCATTTGCACCGTTAACTGAGACTTAGCAACGATGTATTTTAAAGCAACGATCAAGCTACTCAGAATCACTGGGCCACTGGGAAGTAAACAAATATGTCTGGACCACAGGAAAAAATGAACTGCACTTTCTGCAATTCCCTCTGACCACAGGGACCCCTGTTGTTGCAGCAGATCAACTTCAATGCTGTCATTTCTGCTAATGCACAGTGTCAGCTTAGTTTCTTCGACTTTCAACAAGAGAAATCTTTTATTCCTTTTGACTAAAATACCAAAAGAGATAGAAAATAAATGACCGCCCTTTGCTCAGCAAAAGGAACAAAGGCAGGCAATGAATGGAGCTTCTGATAGGTAAATACGTTAGATCTACAGGGTAATCTCTGCCGACCTTATTCTATAGGTCAGGAAATTCTGCTCAGACTATAGCAGTGCCCTTTTATGGACAATATGACCTGGGTGTAATGCTAAAAATGAACCCACACTTCTCTTTGTAATTGAGGTGAAATAATTTACCGTTTTCTCTGAAACCTCCTTTACGTAGGAAAGCATAACAAGCTGATCACAGAGAGGTGCAAGTCCACTGATGTAGAATTCCGTTTCGAACTGGGACACTGCAAACAAAAGGGATGTAAGTAAGATTCACCACTAACAGGAGCAAAAAGCAGCACACAAAGGAAAGGACACAATGATTCTGAATTCAGGATGGACTCCGTTTAAACATCTAGCACGAAGATAGCAGAGATAAACATATCTTCTTGACAGTAATGAGTACTACAAAAGAATATCTGAAAATTTATACTTGAAATTTCTATCACAGACAAAAAGTAAACCTGGCAATAACCGCAACATGAATGGTCAAGTGTGACAACGTGCCCAGCTAATTTAAAAATGACAGTTAAATCCCATGAAGAAAATCCAAAATCCACAAAATCCAATGTAAACTATTATTAATAACAATAATATTTTTTAAATGCTCAAGTTTAAGTTTTCTATAATTAGGGTACAGCAGAGGTATAAAAGGTCACAAGGAATACTATTTATAATTATAAAACTATAATTATTCACTTTTAACATTTAATAAACATTTTACTTAAAGACTTAAAAGGGAGAAAACGTTAAGTAAATACAGATTACATTATAATGAAGCATTATTATTTCTAAGTGAAATAAAGGTCAGAAGAAATAAATTCCGCTTTCCTTTCTAAAGACAGCCTCTACAATTGAGAACTATTGTATTATTTTAAGAAGTATATAGCTTTAATCACAGCAAGCTTCAGAGACCTTATAGAAAGCTTGGTGGTAGAAGTACATCTTTGCTAAGGTATGACTCAAATGATTAGCCGCCATAAAATAAAATATCCACAATAAATGACTGTTGCTTTAAACAATCAAGTTTTGGGGTAATATGTGACACAGTAAAGCTAATTGGTACAGTAGTGGTGCTGGCAAAGACTTCTAGGAATCATACACTACATTTACAGATTCATGTGGGTGTAAACTCATTTAAAACCACCAGATTTTCTGCAGGTTTCTCGTTTCAGATATTTTCCGCATTTCTGTGGTATTAGCTTCAGGTTCAGTTAACCTTTATGAAGAAATTCCCTCTTTTTCAACCCAGGGGGAAGTCAGTATAGCATATTAGAAACAATACTGAATGTAGAGTCTGAAATCTGGGTTATAAATTCAACTAAACTGAATTTGGACAAGTTATTTTAATTTCTGTGGGTATAATCTTTCTTACCCATAAAACAAAGAAATCAGAGTATAAATAAAATCCGTAATGTGTAAGAAATGAGGGACTACTGACCTTTTCTTCTTCCTCTCCATTTCCTTGCAGATCACTTATTGTTATTTTTCTATGCCTGTCTTCAATGCCCGCTCCTTATTATAACTATATTTACAACTTAATTTTCATACCAAAATGAAATTGAGGATAATCAAAAAAATTAACAGTTAGCAACATAAACATTAAAAAGGAGAATATGTCTTATGTTTTGTCTTTGATTAGCTCTCAATGGTGGTCATGGTGCCCTGGACCAAATCACTGAATATAAATGCAAAGGTAAGCGCTCAGGTCCCAGCTCTACCACTAACATGGTTCTCTTCAACATCTGTGGGTTTGAACTGAATATTCTTATCTGGGCACTTAAAAATAGTTCTGGTAAAGTGGTATTGTGATAGATGTTCACATGAAGCATATATATAAGAACACCTCCACAACCACCACATGCTCAGAGTAAGCACATCCAATGTACCCAGACACTGAAAGTTCCAGAGAAGCTCCTAGTGCTATGAAATTGTTCAGTGGGTAGGGTAAAAGTATGGGGTAGGGAGATGGGAAAGTTAGAGTGTACAGATGCTATTGAACAGTAGGGTGCACACATAACCTAGTGATCAAAGAGGTGATAATTTCACATTCTAGAAGACATGCAAGCATATGAACAAGAGGTTTTGATTGCCATCACTCCCAAGATTGCTAAATTCTGTTTGGTAGAGATGAACTTGAGTTCTGTTTTACTAAATCACATTTCATCATTGAAATGCTATACATACAGTTCCCTTACCAGTAATTTGGGTAAAGAACAAACAATCAGAGATGCCACAGAGACTGTTCCATGGGAATCACATGGAGGCTTTGATGTGCATGTCTGCCACAGGCACCTTAGGGAAAACATAATCTAAGAAGTTGTGGCTGAATGAGATATTCTCCCCATCTGGGATGCCAAATGGGCTGCCTAAGCTCACTGACAAGCAAAATCAGACAGTGTCTCTGCTAAATGTAACCAATACACCTCAAGACCTTAGTGTTTATGAATGAGTTATAAGACACAGCAGAAAAGCCAGAAAATAATCCTATCCAAATCCTTCTTCCTCTACATACTGATTTCCTAGTCAACAATATGCAAATTTCCTACTCTCTAATGAAGAACACGATAGAAAATCTAATATGTTCTTAAAACAAGGAAATATGTATAGATGTATGACAAAATTATAAACTAACAAAATTATTACTCATGAAGAAAAGATATGGTATATAAAAATAGCAATGTCAAGATTCCCAGAGACACAGTTAAGCAAATTATCAGCATTCAGATAAAGATGAAATTAAATAATTCTTTTCATTTTATTAAAAAATTTATCAACAAAAATCTTCTTATGAAAAACAAAATTGCAATTAAAGTCATATCCAGTATGATTCATAACTTAAGAGTTCAAAAATGGCTGTTTATCTTAGCACTAATGATTCTACCACTCAAGAATTCATCTCCATTAATACCAACTAGTAACAATATCGTGTAAAAAAGAACTCACTCCCTAAAGTGAGTTACTGGTTTAGGAAAATGTCTACAGCTATTCTGAATTAATAAAAATTTTTTTTTTCAAATAATGATGGTGTTTTGCTTTTAGAACTATCATGGTTCAGCTTATTCTTTGTATTAATGTTGAATCTAAGAAGGGTTGATTGGAGACAGTAGTGTCAGAATAAACATGAAAGTGTAAGAGTTATTCCTCCCACTGAACAGATTGAGAGAATTGGTGAATGGTAATATTTGTTCTTCTAAAGAACATACATAAATTATATAAAAGTTTATGAACTGTGTCTGTAAAATATCTTCAAGTAATTACTGACTTTCTATTTCAAATTTTCAATGGACCAGTTAAAAGTCCAGTTTATTTTCCCTGAAATTTTATTTTTCCCCCATAACAGCGATTTTAATAATTTTTAATGAAAATTATTTTTTCCTAAATGCAAAACAATTCAAATACAGGTGGTTTACAAAACTAACTCCACAGAAGCTCACCTTTAAATCAATTATCTGGAAAAGATAAATCACAAAGAAAATAAGGACAGATTCTATTGGACAGTAGTAAAACAAAATAGAATGTAAAAGCTGGAGGGGGAGGAGAAAAATGCAGACTTTCTAATGGGAGCTACAAAAAGACAGTAGCTATGCTTCAGATCAAAAAGAGTTAGAGAGTGAGTGAAGGCTCTAGGACTCTGCAGGGAATATGCTGTGTCAGATTATGATGGACATAAGCAAAGGTGCCCATTACAGCTGCAGCACAGCCTCCTTCACTCTCATGCAGATGAACGGACTGCTATGCTCTGGTTCATACTGGAGGACAAAGCATTCCTATCAGTGTTAGGGGAAATAATTATAGGAAAAGACAGAGAGAGAGTCTAAGCAAATTAAGTGAGAAGAAAGTAAGTTTCAAAAGGACTATGAGAAATTCTATTCAGGGAGGTCCTTTGAATCCAAAAAGAGAACTGTTCTCTATACAGCCTTGATCCAGAAGGGAAGGTAGAGTTCTTGATCAGAACTGTGCAAAAAAATATTAATACAAGTCAAATACAGAACTTATATATGTAATTTTAAATTTTCTAGTAGCCATATTAAAAAGTAAAAAGTGGTATAATTAAAAAAAATATTTTTATTTAATGCAACATATCCAAAATATTATCATTTTAACACCTAACAAAATAAAAAGTTATTAATGAGATAATTTACTTTTTTTATTTTCACACTATGTATTTGGACGAAGGTGTAGCACATCTCAATCCACACCTGCCACGTGTCAGGCACTGGGGCTAGTGGCTACTGTATTGGACAGCAAGAGTCTTGATGCCCAAAGACTAACTTTTTGTTAGTCATTAAAGTCTACTAATGTGACTCAAATATATCTGGATGATGCTCATCATGGGTATTATTTTCAGACACACTGTATTATTTTAATTTATAGATTCAAGTTTTGTTTCTTTGTAGTTTCTGGACATTTTTCTTGAAATACTGTTTTTAGTATTTATTTTCTTGAAATAATTGTTGTGTTTTGAGGGACTCTTATTTTTAGGCTGAATCATGTTTGCCTGTCTTCCATATTTATCACTTAACTTAAATCTTCTTTTTCCCTTATTTCTTTCTGATTTAAAACTTCTTCCTCTTCTATTTTTCTTGCAGGATTATCTTGTCTATTTGCTCTTGTGTTTCTTCTAGTTTAATCTTCATTTCTAAAATGATCTCTTATTTATAAATATTTCCTGAGTTCTGTCACCTCACTTGAGATTTAAAATTCTGATTTTTTATTGTTTATCTTTCATGCCTTGCATCTCTTCTTAAAAATGTCTTGTAGCTTGTTCAAAATAGTAAATTACAGTTGTGATCTATTTTGTGGGTATTTCTTTCTGGAGTACTTTTATTGCCCAGGATGTTACTCTGTTTCATATTTACTTTTTCTTAAACCTTAGTATGAGACTTGACCTTGGAATTCTTTTGGCCTTTGTTTTTAGGTCCTGGCAGGGAGAACTGGCTGCTCAACAGTGAGAGTTCACAGGGGCTCCTGGGCTGCCAGAGCCCCTTGACCTAACTGCAGCCCTGTACCCGCTCTTCTCAAAGTGGCTCATGTGTGGTCTTTCCCAGGGAATGCCAGCCAGCTGTTTTGAAGTTCTCCCAGTGTCAAGTCTGCTAGAAAACAGTGGCAATGATCATGACTATAAGCCCCTTAACGGGTCGGAATGGTGTTTACACGTGAGAGAAATCATATTAAATGTTCATTTCAAAAAATTCCACAATAAAAATTTCATTTTAAAAGATTAAAAAATTAACGTATATTAGATTGTAAAAGATAAAAATCAAGATTTTATTTAGGTCTGAAGAAAAAACCACATTCCAAATAATTTACAATTAGATTATCTCACTTAATACCTTGTATTCAGACCAATAAGATGATATTTAAGTCAATATTCTTGATTATTACTTGTACCCTTATCATACATAGGTTTATAGACATATTTTAGTGATAAAGTTATAAATGCATTCATCTCCCAATTTCTCCCAATTTTCTTTCAACTGATTTTACTGAATACAATAGTTCACTCTTCTCATTGTTAAAGAAAGTCCTGTTTTTCTCTCACTGAGTAACTAAATATAACAGTAATATTAATAATAGCTCTCATTTAGTGAACATTACACTGAGAGGCAACATGCTATATATTTTGCAAACATTATCTATTTATTACCATAAGATGCTCAGTGAGGTTAAATAGCTTGACTAAAGTCAATGCAGTAGAAGACAGCAGGAGTAGCATTTGAAGTCTTACTTTTCCCAGTAACAAGTCAGACCAGAAAACAAATGAGAACACAGAGATGCTCACGGTGGAAGTGCACTACCATGAGAGGAAGTTCAGGGTCTGACATCTCTCTGATAGAGCTGCATGCAGCCAGTGTGTCTCAACCCCTCTCTTGAATTTGCTGTCAAATCTGCTAAGTCGATGTGATTATCTCATTTATTAAACTTCAGCACTCATAAAGCAACATTGAGGCAGAATAAATTTAGTAAGCAGCTTACAACATACTGCTTAGGCAACAGAAAAGGAAATTATTAAAGACCTGCTGAGTCAAAATGCTCAAACGAAATAGTTATACTTTAACTTGTCAACAGGATATTTTCAAAAAAAGACAAGTATTGGTGAAGATGTAGAGAAGGCGGAACACTAGCATACTGCTGGTATGAATGCTAGATGGTGCAGCTGTTATGGAAAACAATTTGGAAGTTCCATAAAAAAATTAAAAATAGAACTACCATATGATCCAGCAATCCTACTTCTGGCTATATAACCAAAAGAACTAAAATCTGGATCTTGAAGAGACATTAGCACTCCCATGTTCACTGCAGCACTATACACAATGGCTAAGATGTGGAAACAACCTAAATGTCCATCCACAGAGGAATGGATAAAGAAAATATGGTGTATACACACAATGAAACATTATTCAGCCTTAAAAAAGGAAGAAAACTCTGCAATACACAACAATGAATCTTGACAACATTATGCTGAGTGAAATAAGCCAGTCACAGAAAGCCAAATACTGTATCAAATACTGAATCAAAGAGTGGAATGGTGGTTGCCAAGAGGTGAGGGGAGCGGAAAATGGAAAGATGCTAATCAACAGGCATAAAGTTTGCTACATACGATGAGTAAACTCTGGTGATCTATTGTACAATGCTGTACCTATAGTTAACTATACTGTATTATACACTTAAAAATCTGTTAAGAGGGTGGATTTCATGTTAAAGGTTCTTAGCACAATAAAATAAAATTTAAAAATAGATAAATAACTTTAGAGACCTCAAAACCCCAAACTACCTTGATGCATCAACTATACTTAAGTCAAACCCTAAAAAATAGCAAACAAGAATTTTTCTTCTTTTTTTAAAGGATTAAAAGAATAGTATCACAGTCTGGATTTGGTTCCCTTTCCTTAGATCCAATTTTGACTTGATACTCATCATTGGCAACTATGTTTATTCTCTAACAATTTGGAGCAGTAACAAAGAAGGGCTCTTAAATCCAGGGCAGAACAACAGGAAATACAAGTTTTACTTCTCCACATGAGACAGTTCTCTGAGCCAAAATAAAGGTACAAATCTATTGCATTTCTATTTATCTGGCTTTTTGAAGAAGAGGTGAGCAGATATTCCTGGTCTTTGGATTCTAGAGAATTTGCAAGCCTCTGTCCTTCTCATCAGTTCTTCTAACTGCAAATGAAGGCCAGGAGTGAGGTAGAGGGAATGAATGGGAAGAATGTATGTCACAGAGGTTATGAACAACAGCTTTGAAACTAGGCATATGAGTTCAAATGCTGCCTTCTGTGCTTATGAATGTAATCATCTTGAGCAGTTACTTGCTAAACCTTAGCTTCTTTACTTATAAAATGGGATAATAACCTCTACCTCCTTGGATCATTGTGTAGATTAAATAAAATTCTGCTTGTAATGTATTTAGTGCACGCCTGGTAGTTGTTTGTATGAAGGAAATACAATATTTGTTCCTTCAGGTGATTCAAATTTCTTACCACTACTTATTATGGAAAAATATATTGATTCCGCTTTCAACAACAAACATTTGATTTTGCAGCACTAAGTGGGAACGAGTTCTTACTTTGAGTAATAATGTATACAGGAAAAAAAATGTAATAAAGCAAGTATATAATCTGAATTGCAGTATTTAGGAGGTGAATATATAGGTGCTCACTGCAAAGTTCTTTACTTTTTTGAATGTTCTAAATTTTTCATAATAAAATGTTAAGAAAAAATTCAATGCAGAACAAAAATTAGATTATAGAAGTCAAACTGAATTCATAACAGAACAAAAAACCATATATAGCTAGATTCTTAAGCCAAAATACTTTGAAAAACATCAGAACTGTTCTGATTTCTGGTGAGAGACTACAAGATGAACCATGTCATTTACATGCACATAACATCTGTCCCACTGCTGGAACCTGCATGTCTGGGTCAGAATAGTAGCAGGTGGTTGAAGAGACAGCTGGATTTAAGAAAGACGTTTATCTCACAGATATTCCATTCCCAGGTCACTGATTTCCCAATGAAGAGGCTGAAAATAGAACGATATGCTCAATTCGAAGAGTCACAGCATAAAATCAACTGACATCACTTAATTAAAGTGAAAAAGATGTCCTGTCTTATCTCCTCCCTCTCTTTCTTCCTGGATCCTTTGTCATTTTAAACATAGATTCCCAGATAGTTTTTCGATTATTATTATTTTTTAAAATAAACTTCTGTATAAAGTCAAAACCAGGAACTCAATCGTTAATACTTTGCACATTAAGTCATCAAGTCATCTATCCCTGGAAGGAGACACCCAGAAAATGACATTCAGATATCAGCTTCATTTCCCAACATCATAGTTCTCCAACTACCATTCCATAAAGACCATGTAAGACTATGCTTAAAAGTGCCAGAGGATTAGGAAATCCTATAAGAACATAAGATACCCAAGTTAAGATAAAATAAATAGGGCAGGCATGGACTACAACCTCCTTTTAGCAATGTAATTTAGAAGAAGAAATGACATCCAAAAAGCCTTATGTACAGAGAATGTCTTCATGGGTTGGTGACTGGAAAGCTGGCTTAATCTTTATTATTATTATTTTTCACTTACAAAAATAAATTTATATTCTACCGAGGCAATAACTTTTGAGATTTTGACAAACAAGGAAGAGTTATAAACATTTGGCTTCTAAGAAGTGTACAGCCACAGATACTTCTTTAATCTCAATGTTGTTTTCACTTACTAAAGAACAGTGGATCATGCTGTTCAGCGCTAAAGCAAATTGTAATCCAGACCTCCTGATATTTCTCTTTTCCTTTATCCTAGTCAAAGACTCTTCTCTACACCACTTTGCCTCCTGCTGTGGAAATGGTTTATATTATTAAAGGTTTGCTCTTGAGAGGAAAAAAAAAATGGTACCCAACCACTAACTACAGTAGTAAAATGTCAGTAATGTGATATTGTTAGTACTCATACATGGTCTATTTCACATAAATTGCAATAGAGATGAACTACACTTTAATAATGTGATCCCAGGGCTCCAGGGCCACTACTGGGTCAGCTATTAGCAGTCATGAAGCTGGCATGGGAGTTTGCATGGTGATAATAACCACCATGATTCAGTGAGCACCTACCATCTCCAGACATTGTGTTATAGATATTACTTATGTCACGTCTTATTCTCACAACCATCTGCAAAGGTATTATTACCTTCATTTTATAGGTGAGAAAAGCCTTGCTCAAGAAGGTGAAATAACCTTATTGAGAAGATTCTATCTATTTTAATGCCATTGTAGTTAGCAATATTTTAGTCAAATTGTTTACATTCCTAAGCCCCAATTTCCTTCATCTATAGAATGAGAAACAGACTACCTACCCTTCAAAGGGCTGTTGTGAGAGTGTAGTGAACTAATGCAGGTAAGGCACATAAAGCAATGTCCTATGTCTAGTGTGTGAGCAATAAATTTCAACTAAGAAGAGGAGATGACAATTGTCACATTTTTATGTGCCCCTGGCAATTTTTATGTCTTTAAAAATCCCATGAGTTCTTGCATTTTTAAAAAACAATCTGATATTTAAAACAGTCTAATACTTATCTCTCAGGACACTATGCATTGAGATGTTCAGAAGTTTTTTTTCTGATGACAAAAGGGTAGCAGGAAAGCAGATAGACATAATGAAATACTTATCTTTATTTTTGAGTTACCAGTCTTCTCTATTATCTTGTTCCTCAGTTTTTCTCAGTATCATTGTATTCTGCATATAGCTATTCTGTTCATACTCTGAGCAATATGAACTATGTATTTATGTATCTTTCTAAGGCAAAAAGTTATTAAAGGCTACCACCTTCTGGTTTCAAGTACAAAATATCCTAGATCTTTAAATGCTATATCCATATTAGCCATGTGGGTAACATACATCTTCCTTGGTTTTCAGAAATATAGTCATGTACAAATCATCATCTCAGCTTTGCTTTGTTATAATGACCCATCAGATTTATATTCCTCATCCATCACGCAAATGAGTAAATAAAATTTTCAGCTGACTTATAATTAGGCCAAAACTTTTCTTGCCACACAACTGTTGTCCCCTTTTGCTCTCAGTTCTAAATGATATAAAAACAGCTTTTACTATATCACTTTAATTGACAAAAGCCATTAAACTTTCATCCTTTCTATCTGAATAACTTTTGCACTGTTATAAAACTAAGTTATAGAGAAATGGTATGTCCTCTTTGGCATACTTCTCCTACATAGTTCTTTCCCAGTCATTGATTCATTCAATACAATATTACTTAGCACCTACTATATGACAGGCAGGCATTGTGCCAGGCCGAGATAAAGCACTGAGCAAAATCAGATTCAGCATGTACTCTGAAGGGTGTTATAGTATTGTGGAAGAAACAGAAATGCATTGAATAATCACAAGATCCCTGCAACTGAAACAAGTGCCTGGAAGGGGGTGTGTTTCACATGCCTATAATAGGAGAATGTGACCTAGGTGAGAGGTCCAGTGGGTTTTCCCAGGAAAGCAATATTTGAGCTGAGGTATGTTTAAGGATGATTAAGGGCTAATGAAGTGATGATGCAAGAAGAGATGATGCATTCTAGATAGAGACAGAAGAAGGAGCATGCACAGGTGAAAGAAGGCAGTGTGGCTGCAGCACAGAGACTAAAGAAAACCTTGGCAGATGCTAGAGGAGTAGGTGAGGAATGATACAGACCCCTATGCTCTTGCTGTAGAGTCTTATTTTTATCCTAAGAATAATGAGAAGGGACTGAAGGATAATGACATGATCTTATGTGCATTTTAAATGTAGTGGGGAGCCTAGATTACAGTAATTTACAATGGAAGGAGATAAACCAGTTAGGAGACTGCTGCAGTGATAAAAAAAAAAAAAAAAAAAAAAAAGATTATGGCAATTTGGACCAGACCAGTGACAGTGACAATGAAAATTAATATTCAGAAGATACATGTTGACATGACTAGGTGTCAGTACTGTGCTATGAGCTACAAATGTATTAACTCTTGGAATTCTCACAAACAACATGTGGGAAAGATATCCTTTCCCACATTTTATAGATAAGAATATTGAAGCATGTAGAAATTTGTCCAGAATCCAGATGATAAACAACAGAACCAGAACCCACACCCATGGTTATACAACTTCAAAGCCAACTAAAAAAAGTACTGTGCAAAATTTAGAAATACAGTAAGAAAAAGGAGTCTCTATAGTGAAGTCCCCAAACTGAAAACAAAAGCTTCTTGACCTATTTTATCAAGGTCCCAAGTGATAAGGCCTGAAGAAGAATGGTCTCAGGTTTCCCCTTAACAAAATAAATTCTCTTTTGAAATTTTACATTTATAGAAGGCATACCTATTTCAACATATCGACTTGGCAAGTCCCTCATCTCACTGGCATGCCGTTCCTTCACTGAACATATCTAGAAAATAAATTCATAGGTTATTTTATTCATTCAATGGAAAATCCTCCATAACATTTCATTCAATATAATACTTTCATTAAATTAGCCATTTGGAACTGAAGATGAAGTACATACAATACAATCTATTCAATGACTTAACGAATAAAAATTAACTTCAAAGACATATAGCAACTATGACTTATATTCTTCCACGGTATTCTTCAATAAAGTCTCATATAAGGGCAAAGAAAGAAAGGTAACTATAATATAGTTTTAACAGATTTTCAATGACCCATAAAGCTCTGGCAGAAGTACATATCCAAAAATGCCCAATGGCTAATTTAGGCAACCGTCATATTAAGTCTTGTGTTTCTGATTACATATTAGTAATTTATTTCACAGTTGCTAAATCCTAGTTTGCAAAAGTGGCACATACTCTTCTTTCAAGTATATTAATATAAATATGTTATATAATTGACTCCTGCCTGGCCCTGGCCTCTTTTTAAGGCCTATAATTAAAACTAGTTTTTATACTCTTAAATGCTTGGAAAGAAGGGAGAGAAGGAAAAAAATATTAAACAGAAACAGTATATAGCCTGCTAAGTCTAAAATATTTAATACCAACCCTTTACAGAAAAAGTTTGCCAATCCCTATTTTAAATTACATGTATCTAGTTAGTTAGGATAGATATACACATACACACACACACACACACACGTGTATTTATCACACACAAAACACACTACATATATATGTTAAGAATGGTTGTTTCAGAGTGATAACACTATGGATATTTTCTATTTTTTTTGCTATGTTTCTAAAGTAAATACATCCTATTTAGTAATAAAGCACAACAAAAATTTACATAAGTTCAGCCACTGAGATAAGACTAAATCTAAAGCTAAATATTAATTGGACTTAATTTTTGTCAAGGATCAGATTTTTTCCTCTTTCTTTCGATTGCATTTATTGTGTTCTGTTATAGCTGCCGACCTAAGTATATCTACAATATAGAAAATTCTAAAATACAGAAAAACCTAAAGGAAAGAAAACAAATATTATTCACTGTTCCAAAAAAAGTGAACATCATTAATAATTTTTAACCTACTTTTATTAACCTATCAATTTACTACATTAAATATTCTTCCACAATTCTTTAATGTCTTTATAGTATTTCATTATGAATGTTCAATAATTTTCTTAATCCCCTTTAAGATATTAGATTTTTACTTCTATCTCTAACACAGTGATAGGGCAATCAATATAGTTAGATATAAAATGTTTAAACTTTTGGACTTTTATTCCTAGAGGTAGAATTGATCCATCAATGGGTATATACAATGTTACAAGGTTTTGTTTGGTTTGTTGAATACACATATACAAAGTACTATTCAGCCACACAGTGACTACGTGAGAGTACTTGCTTTCTCTAACATAGGGCATGAACTCATTCATGGCTGTGGAGATATAAGCATTTATTTAGAAGTAACCACCTATCTTCTCCCTTGATTGCTTTCAGTCATTTGTCTCCTGTCCATCTCAGACAATTTCCTATGCATTTCCCCAATGTTCCTCGATTTCCTTCTCTTTTTGTTAGACTTTGACATTATATGTTATTCACTCTTCTGTCCACACTTATTAGGGAAACTACTAAATTGTCTAACAGGCACTCTCCATAATGCCAAATGAATGTTTTAATGTGCTAATAAAAGTACATGAGGAATAGTGTTCCAAATGCTCTGAAGTATGATAACAGAAAGTATGAGAGAGAGTGTGTGTGTGTGTGTGTGTGTGTGAGAGAGAGAGAGAGAGAGAGAGAGAGAGAGAGAGAGAGAGAGAGTGTGTGTGTCTAACATTAAGTAGCACTTTTGAGTAACTTGAAGTCTGGGTACCATTCCTATGTTAAGGGCTTTGTAAAATAGATATAGCTCTTTCCTTAGGAAGTAGGGGGAACACACAATTAAATAAGACATTTTACTCAAGTGTAATGAGAAAGTACAGAAATACAGAGCAAGAGAATCCACTGACAGGAGAGGAAAGCTTCCTGGAAGAATTGAACTTGTGCCAAGGCTGGACTGTGTCTCCGGTCCATGCCACAACCTTTCTGAAGACAAACACAAGGCACTACTAGCAGCAGGGTGATGGCTGTACTCTACCCTCCTCAGTTCTATAGTCTGAGCTCTTATCCCAGCACCTGTCTCAAAGATAGGTATCAGCAGGTGTGTGAACAGCAAAGTGCTACTCTAAGCTCATGTCTTGCATAAAAGCAGATCAAGGAATTCAAGAGCCCTTTACACCGACAGGTAGGTTCTCAACCATGAACACTAATTTGCCTCATTCAACTTTCTCCTCCACTTCTCCATTTCCATGTCTAATAGGCAACTCAAGTGGACATATACAAAAACAACTCCTGACTTTTCCCTTCTAAGCATTCTTCATTAGCAGTCTTTCCCACTTAAGTAAAAGGTAGCTTCATTTTCCATTTCCTCAAGTAAAAAAAAAAAAAGGAATACACTGTTGACTTCTCTCTTTCTTACATGACACATCCAACCATGAACAAATATTGTGGGGGCCTACTTTCAAAATATATCCAGAATCTAATCATTCCTTATAAGTTGCACCAGCTTATCCAAGATACCATTTTAAACTGAGGTTACTGGAGTAGTCTCCTAACCAGTCTTCTCTCTTCCCTGCACCTTTGCTGTTTAACTCCACACAGCAACCAGAGTGAGCCTTTTAAAATCCGAGTTAGACTATTTAACTAATTCCACTGCTCAAAACCCTTTGCTGGCTTCCTAACTCACTTAGTTAGGAAGATTTCACAAAGGCCTGTGAGCCCCTACATGATCTGTTCTACCACAACACACCCACATACATCTCTCCCTCTAGTGTCATCTTCTATCCTTCTCCTCCACACCTGCTCCACCCGCTCTGGAGGTCACAGTTTCCTTTATGTTCCACAAAGACACACTAATCACACTCTTGCCTCAAAGATTCCACCCTGGCTGCCCCCTCTGCCAATGCTCCCTCACTCACAGCTGCATGGCTCCTTCTCTCCAGATCTCTGCACAGATGACACACACTAGAGATGTCTTCCCAAATAGCACCCAAATGACCCCTTTCCCCACTTTTCTGTTTAACTACTCCCCTTGATATTCATCACCATCAACATAGCATATTTACTTACTTGTCCATTTTCCCACTCTAGAATGTAAATTTACCCAGAAAAGGCATTCATCCATTTATTTACGTATCTGCAGCACTAGAACATTGCCTGGCACATTGCAGGAACTCGGTAAGTATTGTTGCATGAATGAATGAATAAAAAATAAAATGGTTAGCTCTAATTGCACACTAGATTGCTCTCTGAGAGAAAAGCTTATGTTGTATCTTTTCTTCTCTCCAGATTCACCACTGAGAAGTGTTCCACATCTTATTAATTGAGTCTAAAGAAGAGGACTCTATAATAAAATGAAACATCTGACATGAAAAATCATGGGTTGGACCATAATTTGGGCACAAAGTACATTAGTTTCCCATGACTGCTGTAACAGATTACCACAAAATTGGGGGTTTAAAACAAAAAAAAATTTATTCTTTCATAGTTCTGTAGGCTCAAAGTCTGAAATCAGTTTCACTGGGCCAAAACCAAAATGTTGGTAGGAATGCACTCCTAGAGGCTCTAGAGGAGCATCTAGAATCCTTACGTCCTCTAGCTTCTGGTGGCTGCCAGCATTCCCAGGCTACATAACTCCAGTCTCTGCCTCCATGGTCACACTGTCTCCACACTTTGGTGGTAGCTCTCCCTCTTAAGGACACATGTGATTGTATTTGGGGTCCATCCAGATAATGTAGGATAATCTCCCATTTCAAGAACCTTATTTAATCACCTCTTTTGCCATATAAAGAAATGTTTACAGGTTGCAAGAATTAGGACTTGCTCTCTTTGGGGGCCATTATTCAGCCTAATAGAGAATGTATTTCTGGTAGCAATCAGTGAACATTTTACATGTCCATACAGGCTAATTTTTCCTGTCTTTCACCAAAAGAAAAAATCACAACTTTAAAACAAAGAAAAAAGTCACTTGGTACATTTAAGAAATTTAAAAAATATCAAGAACGTTAAGTTTACTGGATGAGTCACCACACACATGGGATAGGGATACTGAGGAATCACTTCTTTTAATCCTAGACTTTGGAGCACAACTTCCTTCCTGTTATCATTACTGTGAAACAGGCCATGTTCATTTAACAAGTGAAAACAATTAGCATATGTTTAATTAAGAGAGAAAGAAAATAGAAGCTGAATTCTATCAGTGTAAGGGCCAAGAGACCCTAACCTCTAGTTAAAAATGCTCGTTTTGATAACAAGCATTGGATTAAAAATTTGTATGCTTTCCTTTTCCAGAGAAGAGTACACTTAAAAATTTTAAATAGCCATTTCTCTTTCATGACTTTTTTAGAATTTTATAAAATAATGGCAGCTAATATTTACTAAACACAATATGTCAGATTCTATGTTAAGCTCCTAATACAAACTGCCTCATTTAAATCTCCACAAAATGTATGATATGTGAATGATTTGTGCTCTCATTTTGCAGATGAGGACAGTAAGTCTTAGGGTCACATGGGAAGTAAATGGAGAAACTGGAATTGACTCCAAGTCTGTGTGACTTCAAAGCCTAAGCTCTTCCGGAAATTAGATGACTGCCAGGTTACTTTCTCATACTACTTTTATCTCAGCTAATTTTTAGTTTATTCTGTTTAGGTTAATTTCTATATTTTTAAACAGAAGCTTATCTATGGCCATGCCACCCTGATCCCGTCTGATCTCGGAAGCTAAGCAGGGTCGGGCCTGGTTAGTACTTGGAGTACATTAGTTTCTAGGAAGACTATAGGCGTAAAAAGTAAAAAAAATTAGGATTATAAGATGACAAGGTCCTTGCAATCTCTGAGGTCAACCAAGGGTTGCCTCGCCTAAAAAATAAAAAAATAAAATAAAATAAAATAAATAAATGAAAGCAAATAACTTTTGGCTCTGAAGTATCTAATACAAAAACTGTTATGCATGAAATAAACGTGAATGATCTTTGGGCCTCTTTTGTAAAATAGTTAAATTTCATTTAGTCAGGCACATAGAAAGCATATAATTACATGCCAGAAAATAGTCCCAAGTCTTATGGATAATAAGTCTTGGCCTCTACTCCATCATATTATTACCAAGAAAGCAGGATGGTTTCATTTTCTCCTTCTTTTTCTGCCATCAACTCTAATGAAGAAGCAAAGGGTCAGAGCTCAGGGATGTGGAAAGAACAACTGAGATAGGAAAAACAGATGAACCAACAAAACCAACCATATGTTCTATAAATAGCCAAAGGCCAACTGGGTTACAAGAAATTAAAAAAAAAAAAAATTAAAAAAGGGAACGCTATTCTGAACACAGAAAACTTCACAATTTGTTTTCAATGGCACAAAAAGAGGCTATATCTTAAAACTTATGCATATGAAAGGATTTGAGTGGTAAATGATTATCACGTAATAATAATATTCAAGTGAAAATATTTTGATTCTGAGAAGAAATTCAAGAACTCATATTCCTTCGGATCATTCTCACGGATCTATAACAACAGGGGCTTATTATAAAGAAAGACAAGCAAAACAACCTTGACAAAAGTTCCCCAGCCAATAATCAGCGTCACACTGTCCTTCCAACAGAGGCTGCAGGGATACATATCTGGGCGAAGACTGATATCATCCCGAGGTACATTGGTGATTCTCTGCTTTGAGGTTATGTCAAAAATCTTCACGCCCTGGAAAATAAAACAATATTAAGTATTCTCTACTCGGGAGAAGAAAAGTAAAGGAAAATTTATTAACAGCCGCTGCTACGCACCACCAATAACTAGCACTACAAACTATTGACAGTGTTTATTGAGCACGGCTGGGAGCCAGGCAAAGGAAAATGCTCCTACACCACATGAACCTGTGAGAACCTAAAAAGAAAACCTTTATGCTTCTTTCTGGACAAAAGAGATTTTACTAGTAGATGGTATCAATGGCTCAAATACAATACGCATGTGAAATGTACAAATGACAATTGCATTTCCAAAATGACAGACAAGTAACATTTCTGATTGCATTGTTCCACTACAAAAATGAAGTTTGTTTTTAGAAATACTTTGAAACTGAAAATCCACTAAGAAAACTACAACTGACATTTAAAGTGCTCAAATGAAAACACCAAGCAACCAGTTAACTAAAAATAAACCAAGATGCAGCTAAATAAAAATAAACCAAGAGGCCATAAGTTTGTTTACCTTTACTGTGACCCAGAAAAAGTAAGAAAATTCCTGAATAGCAAGGTAGGTTCTGAGAGATTGCTAGCATTTAAAACAAATAGAACTAATTTACTAAGTTATACTTTGAAATTCCAAAAGAAATTCCTTATGTCAAAAATACAATTTTCAAATTTTCTACTTGCTCTAACTCATACTGAATAAACTTGAAATAAGTAGAGCACCAAAAAATTACGACATACTTTTTAAAAGGCAAGCCTATTTCTTGCCTGTGATTATACTGGGAGTAAAAACGATATCAACAATATCCTGCACTTGTTTTATATCAACTGTTATTTGCCCTTGGCTAATAGGCAAATGGTATTTTCAAGACCACATTCCCAATGCAACCTTTCAATTATTAAGATGGCTTTTCATTTTCTTGGCTATTCTCCATGTCTCAAGTTTCATCTTCTAAAATAGAGTCTATGACATGTTGGGAATTACTCTGTTAGGAAAGCTAAGAGCAATCTAATTTTTTTAACTTTCTAGGTATGACATCGCTATTTGTTTGTATACTTTAGAAATGACCACTGCAGCAAGAAGTATCTTTCCTGTTATTACAGCCCTCTCAGTTTGGCTACTCTTTTGGTTCTAATGATTAAGGAAGATGGAGATGTGCTTTTACCATATTATTGGCCCAAGCAATCAGATGGCCTTTCCACTTCACACTCCTTATGTTCCCTTCCCCTTCATGCAGAACAGAAGACTTCCATCTGCTCATCCAAGATCGTTCAAACAGTAGCAACTAGGGATAAAGATCATAAAAACAGAATTTCAGAAACCAAGAAGCATATATTACCATCCTTACTATTTTTGTTTGGCCACTGAACAAATGACAAATAAGTTATTCTCAACATTTTTAATGCAGACTTATGTTTATACATAATTTGCATTTTGGAAAGAATTTCCACTACATTTTATCCTTCCCCAAACACTATTTAAAAATGCATTTGAGTGTGGAAGCTACTATAAAGCCAAGCCACAAGATGGCACCAAAATACCAAAATTCACGGAAAATAATGCACATTGAGACAGTCAAAAGATTTGTATCACAGAATGTTCTTCAAATGATGGTCCAGGAATTAATTTATTTTGTGACCTGGGAAATCAAAACCTCATAATTTTTCTCTGAAAGTTAAGATATTAGTTATAGGTTAAACCACAATAGACAGAAGCAGTCTGTTTCTCATTTAACCCAAGAAAAATAATTTAACAATGATGTTTAAGCAGCAATTGATGTCACAGAGAAATTTGCTTTAGAACTAAACTTCTTTTAAAAATTCAGAGTAACTAGGTCTTTATTTTAAAGGGAAGATTCTATAATAAAGAGATCTTCTTGATAAATTTTATTATCAAATATAATTGGTAAAAACCTCTATAACTGGTAAAGATGTAATCCTAGTAATTCACAAATTATGAAAGACACAATAAAATACTTTTTCTCGATATATCCAATTTAAATCCTTTAAGACATTTATAAAATAACAATTTAATATATACAAGATGTAATCTATACAATGTATAATGTATAATATACAACTTCAGACATGTAATCCTGAAATATTTACCATTTAAAAGAGAATGCTGATGACAGATTCCATAACAGACTTTTAAAAATCCTTATCATCAGAGTCAATTTCAGTTTACCTTAGGATATTCTGTGTCCCTTTGCAGCCTCCCAAAAGGGAGAAAATAACAGAACAAAGAAAGTAAATTCACATTTTACATATATTTTTAAAATATCTTTCTCAATATTTGGGCTCCTATAGTCAGAAGGAGCACAATAAAGAAAAAAAAAACACCTAAAATTAAACAATTGTCCATTTTCACAAATAAGCAGAGTATGGGCATTTTTAAATGTCCTAAGTGTTTGAAGTTCTCTATTCTCATTGGAAAAGAAAGTCCATAGTGGAGATTGGACATAGGATTTTTACTGAACATATGGAGTCCTACCTTCACATTAGACATAGGGTGTACTCTATACTGTCAAAGCCCTTCTAACCCACCTTCAACCAATCTCAGGCCAGGTTCTAAGGAAGAAATCACTACCACATCTCCCTGCTTCCCGTTAGACACCCTTAGGTCTGTCTTCTGTGATTCAGCCTCTCATTAAGAGCCAAGGAGATAGATCACAGAATGTGTTCAGTATTTTGTGATAGGGTGGGTTAAAAGTCAGGGAAAGGAGAAGACAGGCTGAAAATACACCTCCTGCTATACACTCCACTAAAGACAGGTAGCTAAGAACAACTGTATAAACATAAGGAATTGTTAAGATTGAAATGTTTATCTTCCATCTCTGGCCTGGATCAGGTGGAAGTGACTGTAGGCTGGTCCAGAGGAAGCTTCACAAACACCTGCTAGAAGGGATAGTGCAACTAGATGGCCAGAAGGAATGTGTGGTGGAGCATGGAATCAAGTTCCTCTCCCTCACCAATTCCCACCCAGAATTGAGTGACACAGTATTAAAAGGGAACAATTCGCACCTGTGTTAAAAAAATTAAATATGCCTCAAATTTTATATTAAAAATTCTGTAAAACATGATACAAGCAAGATCCAGTAAAGGCCATGATTCAACTCACTACAAGAAAAAGCCTGCCTGGGTAGTAGTTGGTCGGGTAGATATCAGAATGCCACCCCACCTCCCACTCCCCCACCCCCCGCCACACACTTAACATAGTGGGGACTGCAAGTCAGAGAGTCACCAGGAAAACCTCATTCAGGGTCACACAGGTTTTGGTCAGCATTGGTAGTTGACACCTGAATAGCCACTCTTACTGTCACTTGGCAACACAGTTTGGAAGAAAAATAAGCATACTGGCGACTAGAATGTGCCCATCAAGGGTAGTTGTGCCCGTTCTGAGAGGTAGCAGTAACTGTACACACTTCGAGCTGCTTTAGGAAATACAGAAAGCAGACTTTTTAAAAAAATTCAGTACCTTCCTGGCTGCACCATTTAGCAGCCATTTTTCCAACAGACAATCGTATTCCAATTTAGGCAAAAATGAAAACATAAAACTCCATTCTCTCACGATTGTCCAGAATAAAATATTTGGACAAGTTATCACAAAATCTATGACAAATTCACAGCAACTTCAACTCTGGATACTGAATATAGACTTCTCCAAGCAAATAGGCACTAATAAGAGAAAAAAAGATTAGCAATATAGAAAAATTAAGTATTTGAAAACAATATGGCTTATCTCAGGAATAATTCTCCTACTCCTGACTCCAAAGGAATGAGACAGTCATAAAACAGAGAATTTTAAAAATAATTCTTCTTGTCCTCATGTGACAATGAAATTAAGCAAAAAATTAGTAACAATGGATAAGAAAAACAAAACAAAAAAACTGAAATCAAAATAAGTAAATACTGTCTATCCTAAGCACTTTGAACATGAGAACATAAATACTACAAACTTAAATTTTAGGGGAGGCAATCAAAATTGTAAACAAGGGAAGGTCCATAGCTCTAAAGGTTAATGAACAAAAACAGATGTGCAGGTACTAGCTATATGACAAAAACAGAATATATTTTACTGAGGGATATAAAAGGAGACCTAAATAAACAGAAAGTTACATTACATGCCTGGATAATAAGACTCAAAATTTTCACTGAAGAGCTTAAGTCTTATTAAGTTAACCTATGATTTTAATGCAAACTCAAAGAAAATCTCAAAGGAATTATTTCTAGAACTTCAAAATGCTATAAATTCATTTTAAAATATGTAAAAATAGGATTTTTTTTTTTTATTTAAGCAATTTGGGAATACGAGGGTGTAGATTTGCCCTGTCAGACAGTAAAACATTTTATAAAATTAACTGAAAATAGTATAGCGGTGACCTAGAACTGACAGATGAAGAAAGAAGAAAAGAAAGAACTGACAAAGATGAATCAAAATGATTAAGGTCAGACCTTGGGGGGGGGGTGGTACATGTGTGTGCTCACGCATGCGTACACACAGGGAACAAGGCACCCTCAAACTACTGAACAGTAGTCCTACAACCTTTCTGGAGTATTCTTTAGCATTATGGACTCAAAGCTTTAAAAATGACCCTAGTAAGTCCACACCTAGAAACTCATTCTGAGAAGTGATCAGACAAGTGAGTAAAGATGTATGTAAAGTTATTTATAACAGCCAGAAACAGACTAACAACCAGGGAATGACTGAATAAAATGTGGTAGAGCTAGACATATGAAGAATATAGACCCATTTTTAAATGATTTCACATATGTATATCTATTAACATAAAAAGATGTTCAGGTCATATTAAATAAAACAGCAGATTACAAAACAGTACTAAATATGATGATCCTTAAATAAAATAGGAATGTGTATTCATATATAAAAGTTTGAAGATATATCACAAATCATAATTAGTACTAGAAACAGGTGATAGATTTTATAATTATTCTGCATGAAATGTGAATTATTTTTATAATGTTTATACATATGGGGACAAAAATCCATTCTCTTATTTTTACAGTCAGGATAATTTAGGAGAATAGTTGAAATAAACAATAAAACGATATAAAAAATTCTCTGGAACTTAAGGAAAATTTGAGTATGTTGAATATGTTTAGAATTCACATAAACAGTAACTATATTTTAAATAAACTTTAACTTTAGGAAACTGTTAATAAGTCTTGTTTCAATTCCAACCAAAATCCAAACTCACCCCCATCAATCCTTTCTGTTGTGGCTGGTGTGCTTTCGGTAATGGGAGAAAGCTGAGGCCAACTGCACCTTGGTCTCCCTTTGTCTCCTGCTCTAGCTACCAAGAAAACTTCCAGCAGAGGGCAGGAAGAAAAGGAAACAGAGAAATCTCCTGAATTTAGTCCGTTTCCTGATAGTGTCCAAGTTTCCAGAGTGCTGTGCTAATAAATCTTGTGTATCCTGTTCTGATATGGAATCAAAGCAGCAAAGAAGCTTCTCCCTTAGTATCTTTATAGTATGGAAGGCACACCACATTCTGTGCAACTGGATGCTCAAAAAAATAAAGTTTGTGGGGGGAGGGGGGAGGGCTAATATACTATCTTCTGTAAATGAAACAAATTTTAACTAACATATTACAATTTTAGAAATGATTCATGTTATTTTCTCATGCTTTTCAAAAAGCAGGAGTGACAATCACTTCACCTTTATGTTCATTTACAATATATTAGGAACATCATCATTTAGAAGAATCTTTTCATTAGGTCAAGTAATTTCCCTCTAATTCCTTGGTTCTGTATATTTTTTAGGGTCACACTGGTTCTATCAGGGTATAACAAAACTGAGATTCATGTATTTTCCTTTCATCTCCCAGACTGCAAATGCATTGGGAAAAGAGACCATATCTTACACTTTGCTAGATACACAAGGTATAATAAATAGCAGATACTGAGTGGGTTTTCTTAGGTCTACTAGTGCTATTCTTTTCTTCATTGTCCATGCATACAATGTGTTTGCTACAGGAGGAGCTATGTAATTCCCCAAACCCCTCCAGTTACTAAGCCATTCTATAGCTAGTCATGTCCAGTGCATCCATATTTTAGACATACAGGAATTTGCCCTAATCTCAAAAATTTAAGGAAGGTACTCTATGACTATTCATATAATTAACATACACCCTTGCTTTGAGAAAGGGCTCACTTAATAATGACCCCACATCTTACTCCTGTCCTGAAATGTTGGTGTATTTTCCTTTGCTCAATGGCAGAGGACATAATTTGTGCACAGCTTGTCAAAAATTTGAAAACTACTTTTAAGGTTAATCTTCCCCTATTCAGTTTAGGTAAATGCAGTTCCTTTATTTCAGGGATGCCAACTGGCCTCTCATTTAGCCTCAAGTTTTATTTGAAATGTGTATGCCTGCAAAAGGCTCTCTGGATCGCCGCAGTGCACATGTCACCCTATCTTGCACCTAGCCTGCTTCTGTCTTCTAAGTTCCCTGCCTGGCCCTTGAAACATTTATTTCTGCCTTCCCTCTCCACTCCACTTTATTCTTTACTCATGAGTCCTATTTTCCAATCTATACATAGTATAAAACTTAAATGTCAGCTAGTAATTATGGAATCATTCCCATTACCGTCCTTTGAAACTCCCTAAATACAAGTCTGCTGTACATGCCGAGTTTGATTTATAACATTTTGTAGGACATACAGTTTCATAAAGGAGAAAGAAGAACCAGACAATCCATTCTCCATTTGCTTTTTTAATCCTTATCTATGGGAATTTCAAGCAGAAATACATTGTCTGTCAGGAATGCCAAGGAAAGTTCTGCTTCAGTGATTTAAGAAAAGATAACCTGCTTTTCTTACAAACATTCTACGCTAATTTAACTACCACAAAACTACCTGCCTGTATTTCACTGACATTTAATAAAATCCATTTCTTCCTTCTAGTCATAAAACTGCCTAGAGACCTACTGAGCACGAATGTTCTACAAAGCATTTTAGAGGGTTAGCCATTGAGTGAACTACCTTAAAAGCAGCTGGTTAATTTATTTGGTTCATCTTCTACATCCTGTAATATTGAATTGTCATTATCACAATACTAAGAGCAATTTAAGCTCAATGGGAGCTAAGTACATAGAGAAGAAAAACTGTTTCCAAAAGGTCTATTTTTTTTGTTGTTGTTGGAGAAAGTATTTTAGGGCTTTATTTCCCATAAATCCACATTCTAGCAGTCAGCACTCTCGGTACTTATATTTCAGTAGAGGAGCCCTCACATTTTCAGCAATATATTTTATTCTCCTATGTTTTGTGCTGATAAATCTATCTAGTACATTCCTACACTACCACATGGTAAGGATACACATCCTAGAATCTCCCTTATATATCGAGATATAATAAAAGCCGCCAATTCCGGTCGCATAACACCCGTCATTACCCATCATCCACTCTTCCCTGATGGAGGAAAGAGAACATTGGCCCCTTTTTAATCATCTTGTGATCGTTCAAGTATATAAATCACTGGACTCCTTCAGGCTTCGTAAACACTAGCAACAGTGCTTGCTCTGTAGCAGACAAGAGAGCAGGGCTGGAATATAAGCCTCTGAGCACATTGCAGACACCAGATATGTTCCTAGAGGAAGGACCAAGGGATTTGAAGGTAAAAAAGACTCCACAAAAGGTAAATTGCTTAATCAGGGAGGATGCTGGAGCTCAAAGTAATAGAGAAACAGAGAAATAAAAGCAAAATCCAGCATATTAGGACATGTCAAAGACGACTCTTCTCTGTAAAACCAGACAAAGGGAATAATGATGCAGAGGCTTTGTCACAGGATTCAGAAACCCAAGATTAGAAATGAAATTTTAAGTTAAGAAGGCAAGTGGGAAAAAAATTAGTGAGCACAGAGAAGATCTGGGATGGTAGCTGGCTGCTGACAGCATAAAGAAGGCTTGAATCCTGATGGAGGCAGGAGTGACCTGGAAGAAGCCAGGGAACAGATAGTGCCTTTGTCTTGCTTCTGGCTCTGGCTCAGTACCAAACTTTAATAAAACACACAGTTTTCCTAAACACCATCGAGAGAGGTCATAAAATCTGTAGGAAAAAAAAAAAAGAGAGAAAATTTCCCAAATGTGTTTTTGCTTTAAATGCAATGGTTATTTTCTGGACAAGGTATAATTCCTCAAACTCCTTTTCCTAAAGGTAATGTAAAATTGTTTAAAAGCAATTAAATACAGTGCAAATACTGCTACCATCAGATGACTAGCCACTGCTAAGCAATATCTGAGTAAACACACCACCAACGCCACACAGGTTCTGGACAACCTCTAGCAGTTAATTAATTCCGTGAAAACTATGTAGACAAATAATGTTTTGAAATTTAAAAAACTTTATCAACATAAGGTAACAGTCAATTTAGTGACCAAAAAATCCAAGCTATAAGTTCAATGTGAACAAAAGAAGCTAAACACTAGAGCTGACACTTAGGAGTACTTTCCTTCATATTAAAAACTAGTGATAACAGATAGTTATGAATCTATGTATCTACCATTCCACCTCCATGAGTTTAATAATCAAATGAGGCCAGCATGCGAGGTAGGCTCCTATTTAAACTAGAAATCTGCAATTTCTACATATGCAAATTTACAACTGCAAATATAATTTAAGAAGTATTTGGGGGTATCTGAAAATAATTTTACCGCTAAAAAATTCCATTAAAGATCTCACAGACTTAATAGAGCCGGTTGCAAATATGATAGGTCTGTTTTTCAGTGTTCAGCTGTCTCGGGCTACATTTCCAGGTTGGACTGCTTCAGCAGCAGAGAAAACACTGAAGTCATCCACTGGGTAATTAAACTTTGATTAATGTTCTGTGTGATGGACAAATATCTCTAATTTTAACTACACATAATCTCAATCATAAGATGACTGCAGGGAGATCTCTGAACAGTGAAAATATGAAAAAGAAACAAAATTGCTATGCTTCAGATAACAGAAAAAGTCACATGGAATGCAAAGGTTTATGTATTTGAACAAGCACTTCACTCAATTCAAAGAAAAGTAAAATGCGGAGGGGAAGGTCAGTACACTATCTGCAGAAGAAACCAACTCGAATGAACCTGCCTTTAACTGAGTGCATTGGCCTGTCCTTGATAGCCTCTGTGGAAGTGGCAGGACTAACGATTCGGGGCAGATGCATATCTGTGTAGTAGCACATATTTGTCCTATTTTACAGACTTTAGTGTCTACTCTAAAGTCTCATTTTGACTCCTATATAAGGTCTCCCTGGGAACAAGAATAATTATTCCAGATTTCACCAAAATTGGAGAAAAGGCTATAGGCTATTCAGTAAGCAGCAATAATTTGCACTCAAACTGACAATAAATATCAAATAGACAGTCTTCACCATTCTGGCTTCTATGGTAATGTTAAAAGCTGCCTCAAGCAAAGAATATAATCAGATAAATCACAAAGGAAGATATTTAAGTGGTTAGTAAATAAAAATGTTCAAAATCATCAATAATTAAAAGAAGTTATAAAATAGAATAATAAATTATCTTTGCATATCAAACTCACAAATGGGATGTGGTGAAACAAGTACGTGTTCTGGCATGCAATTTTACTTGGCAGTATGTATCAGAAGCCTAAAACATAATCAATAATTCCAATCCTAGGAATTGGTTTTAGGAAAACATTCAGAACCATAGGCAAAAGTTTATGCCCAAAGATTTCTAGCTTCCTTACAGTATGATTTATGGTAACCAAACACTGGATACAACCCATAGGTCCCATAATAAGTGAAGGGTTAAGAAAATTAAATAGATCCATAGGATGTAACCATTAAAGAATATCTGGGTTAAGAAAAGACTTCAATAATGTAGAGGATTTCATATAATTTATAATAGTAAGTTAATAAGAGACCTAAAGAGTTAAGATTATTTTATACATCCTTTTATTATTATAAAAGAAATACATGTTATTACAAAACAAAATGCAGAAAATCAAAGCCAGAGAAGTCCAGAAAGAACACTCCTAATACTGCACAGACATTGTTAATAACATATTAATATTGTTAATACTTTGCTGTATAACATTCCATGAATATTGCTATATACACATATAGATTATAGTTCTACAAAAAATAATATAAAATAAAATCAGACCAATCACAGAAGCAATCTAGGTATGTTGGGCATCTGAATTCTTCCAAGTGAGAAAAAGGGAAGCTGACATCCAGGAACTGGCCTAGCACTCAAGAGTTAGGCCCTGGTGTTCTCTGGATAAATATAATCAATTTCATAGAACACCAACATCAGATAGGCTTAATGACCATGAAGGATCAGGACAAAAACAATATCACTCCATAATCATGTCTGAATGCAGACAAAACATGAACATTTCCAAACCACACAAATGACCAAACATCCCCCTATCCAGGCTAAAATAAAAGACTGCTGCTTCATCACCAATTATGTTTATAGCCTCAATTTAATCTTTCCTCTTCTAGGTAAGATTTATTACGATATTCATCGGTAGAATTATTCTTGCTTCCTGATAGCATCCAATCTAGAGCACAGCTCTTCTTCTTTAGACCCTCCCAAATCACCTCACAACCAACCCAAACTCTACAATAACTTCTTTCTAACACCTTCTTCCTCATACCTGGTTAGTGTGTTCCTGGTGATCTTTGGCTGCAGGGCAAGACACAGCTAATTACTGTTGTTAGACATTTAGTTTGCTCCAATTTTCACTGTTACATACAGTGGCTGAAACTGAATTAGAAAATAGAAAGGCAACAGATAAAAGGGGGCAAAATCCAAAATGCTTAATGACAAAAGATTACAAAATTACCCCCATGGTGATACATACACAAACAGACATGTTTTTTTCTTCTTAAAAGACTTGGAATACTCATTAGCCTACCAAATCACCACTCGGATTAATGGTTTTATTGACTAACTGCTTTCTGCCAACAGCATTCTACTTATCTTGTTTTTGGAAAGGTACTGACATTCCTGAAACTCAGATGTTATGTATTCACAGCACCCAACATAGACCTTGACACAAAGTTGTCTTCAAGATGCCAAAATTCCAATTTAACGACTGTGTCTTTGTTTGTGATGGTGACACCAATATACAATGGCTAAAATTGTTAACCCTTGCTTTATATGTATAGTCTTAACTTTAAAAAAAACAAAAACAAAAACCTTCCAGTATTAATGACGGCCTACTGTTTTAAACCCCAAAAAACACGATAAGCATTCTGAAGTAGGCAATGATTCTTGCACGGTCATTAACTATTCAAAATACTTAAAGACAATCACAGCACTCTCAACATGCAAAGATATTTTCAGCAAGGAGCAGAGGGTTTGATTTCTCTAGAAAGAAAGATAGAAGGTTCAACATCATAATTCAGGGGGAAGTTGCAATCCATTTGGAAACATGAAAAAATTGGCTGAACTCATTAAAGAAAAAAGGATTCTATTTTCTCAACAGGCTTTTGATGAACATGAAACAACGGTAGCACTGAAGAAAATGAAGTTGCAATGAATCCATCTCAAAGACTGTGGGAGTTCAAAATATTGACACAAAAGAAGAAATTAATATTTCAGACAAATAAACTTAATTTTGAAAGCAATGAAGAATGCCTATTTTTTAGCCTAAGAATGATTTCTATTTTAAGCATTGGATTTCTATTTTTAGCTTCAGCCCATTCAACACATACATAACCTACCCAAATACACTTTTACAGCACAGCTTTTTTACAACTTAGTTTTACATACCTAAAAAGTGACTGTGAAGGTTGCATTTGTGTTTTACTTTTTATTAATTGGTGGGTTTTAATCAATTTTGGTATATTTATAGCATGAAATAAAGTTTTTGGAATGGAACCAATTTATAACACAGTACCTAGAAGAAATTAAGGTATTTATTTACAATAGTTCAACATACAACCTCTAGGACATAAAATTGGTGGTTGTCTCTAGAGCAATGTGTGAGAAAAGTTTGCATGTAGAAGGCTGCCTAAGATCAAGCAACTGACCTCACTTGTAGAAATATCATACTAGAGATCCACTGGACAGCAGACTAAAAGGGATAACTGATGTCAAATCCATTTAATCCAAGAACCCCAGTTCCAATCTGACCAGAAGATAAGCAAATGTATAAAGAAGCACCTCTACATTTCTATGTTTAGTGGTCACAATGGCTCATTGCGGTCTAAAAAGATTCGCATTATTACAAAAAGCTGCTCTGCTCTACTGAATCTTCTTCCAAAAAAGATCAAATGCAATTTGTTGTTGCAAATAACCACTGGACACTTAGAGAAGCTAGTTGACGCTACCACCTCTTTCTGTGAAAATCCACCACAAGCTTTCAGCCCTGAACAGTGAGAAGCTTTTTTTTCCTCATTTCATTCACAGAGGTCCTTTCCTTGTTTGCTGAGTGACATTTTCTAGCTTACAAAGCAACCTGTCCCTGCGGCCAGGTTCCTTCATTTTATCCCACCACAATGCCAAACAGCTGACTATCTGATTTCTGAAAATAAACTCTGCTGTAAACAGCACTGCAACAATTTAATAATTTGTCAAAATAGTAGAACCAGTTATTATGAAATGTATTTCAGAGTTCAAAGGTAAAGGTCATAAGAAACCAAAGTGTATCTGCTGAGAGCTGAGCAATTAAAATAAATCCAGACAGGATCTATTTGGTAGATTTATTTCTAAAATAGAAATCTCATTGCTATGCTCATGTATTAGAATTCTTGCTACACAAGGTTACACTTAAAAAAAAATCCATTGGTACATGTGTTTCAAAGCTCTCTCCAATGGTATTTTTAAGAAGTGTGCCTTCTTTTTTCCTTTTTTTTTTTTTCTGACATGGAAACAAAACAGAATTTAGAATAAGCTTTACATATGCTCATGTGTTAAGCAGGGGAGTCCATAAATATAGCTATTGCATTCAACTACTAACAAGTTACCTTGAAAATCTAAAATAAAAGTTTATGCCAGACAGAACTAAAGCCTCTTCTTCCTAGTCCCTGGTGAATAAAAAGTTATTTCTAAAGACCAAAGAAGCTAGAACCTTTAAAGGAAATATTAACAAATGTGTCAAACTGTAGTTTCAGGCTTTTTCTGCTGCATTGCTGTTTTATTCTGAATTGTTTGTTCTAATTACTTTTAAAAACTTTTTAAGGAATTTAAAATTTTAATAAAATCAAAACAACTAAAATATTAAAATAGACATCTCTTTCAAATATTCTTAAGAAATAGCATCATAAATATCTCGTTCTATTATTCCTATCACTTCTCTAGTCTCTGTGCCATTTTCACCATTATTTATAGAAGTTGGCATATAATTCCAAGATTCATTTAGCTGTCAGTCTAGGGAAGATCAGTATTCTTAGGGTTAAGAATGCCTTTACTCCACATTATACTTTCATCTGTCTAGTCTTTGCTCCAATTTTTTTGAAGATTAAATTATTTCTTAAAGGCAGAAGGTCATAACCTCTCAGTTACATGATATTTGTCTTTATTTTCTTTTCCTCCTATGATGTGACATCTGCTCTAAACAAAGAAGTCTTGGTATCTACAATATATGATTTCTGCAAGGTTATCACCATTTGCTAAACGTTGGACTCTTCAAACTTGTTCTGTTTAGTTTATCGTACAAGCTGAAAACTGCAGTTGCAATCCTCAGAGTTTTGATAGGGCCAACATAATCTTTGTTTTTCTCATTTTTCAAAGGTCTAAAATACTGTAACTCAGCAAAAAGAAAAAAGAAGTAGCTCCTCTTTAAAAGCACCTAACACTTCAAGAAAAAAAATAATTTTCTCACAATAGTAATCCTTTCTTAATGTCACCTATAAGCCTTTTTTTAGTTTTTTAAATCAACAATACATTCCTAATCAAAAATATTTCCTGAAATATCTTCAATTAAATAAATCTATTTTACAACAAACAAAACTCACTAATGCCAATACTCTACAGCTTAAGTGATCTTTAAAAATGCAGACCATATATAAAACAGAGGAAGGACTCGCTGGAGATTTCTGCACACCACATTAAGCTGGTGTACAGTTTGACAATCTCTACTTATTTAACTGTACTCGAAGCGGTCACTATAGTTTATTGAATAAACACTCCTTTTTACTACTAACTAAATTCATATTTACATAATAAACTTACAGAATCCAAATTAATCAGTCAATAATCTGTACGTTTCAAGTCCCTGAACAGGGGACAAATTTATATACCAATATTTATTTGTTAAGCCTCTAACACAAGTAGGAGAAATTATCATGGCTTTTTAAAAGGCAAGAACTCAAAATCAAAATGCTTGAAATAATTTGTCTTCTAAAACTCTTAGAAGAAATACACAGGCATAAATTTTCATGACCTTGGATTAGGCAATGATTTCTTAAATAGAACACCAAAATCACAAGTATCAAAAGAAAAAATGTTAAATGGGACTTCACCAAAACTAAAAACTTTTGTAGTTCAAATGACACCATCAATAAAGTGAAAAGACAACTCACAGATTGAGAGAAAATATTTGCAAATCAGATATAGATAAGGGACATGTATCCAAAATATATTTTAAAAATTTACAACCGTAAAATAAAAAAAAAAAAAATAGCTCAATCCAAAAATAGGCGAAGAATTCAAACACTATTCTCCAAAGAAGATAGGCAAATGGCCAATAAGCACATAAAAAGCAGCTCAATAACAATAACATTAACAATAACATTTAAAAAATGGAAATCAAAACAATGACATACCACTTCACACTCACCAGGTGGCTATTATCAAAAACAGATAAAAATGAGTGTTGGTGGGAATGCAGAGAATTAACCCTCACACCCTGCTAGTGAGAATGCAAAATAGTGCAGTCACTTTGGAAAACAGTTTGACAATTCTTCAAAGTGTTTGGCTTTGAACAACAGTTCCACACCCACGAATAAAAATACATGGCCATGCAAAAAGCTGTACATGAATATTCATAGCAGTATTTATTCATAATAGTAAAAAGGTGGAAACAACTCAAATGTCCATCAACTGAAAAATGACTAAATAAAATAGGATATATCAATACAATGACTAATGATTTGGCCATAAAAAGGAATGAAGTACTGAAATAGGCTACAATATGGATGTATTTTGAAAACTGATGAAAGAAGCCAAACAAGAAGTGCCGCGGTCCAGCCGCGACAGGATCCAGGGGGCCCCGAAGGTGTGCAAAGTGTCAGCGCAGGATACAGTCGACTACACAACGCAGAGGCTGTGTGACACAGTTCCGTTTTATTGTGATTTGAGTACAACTTTTATACTTTCTATTTTAACATTTGATTATACTTTGTTGTTAAGGTAACAAGAGAGTTAAATTTCCGTAGTTAAGTGAAGCAGAAAATCTTATAGAGCATATTATTATTCATGATTAATTAGTACATTCTTTTTTCTCAATCATTGGAACAGAACTACCTGATGGAACAACCTAAACTTTTAATTCTTATATCTATGACGTAAGATAAAGTTTGACTTAAGTAAAGGTGATACATAGAGGTATTCATAACAGCAAATATTGGCTCGTGGGCAGACATTGTTCTTCTTTTTGCCTGAATAAATCTTTCAGTTGTTACTTTATTTATGCTGTTATCTAAAGTTTAAGCTGAAACTTTTTCATAGCTGTTTGACAGCTTCCTTGGTGCAGTATTGAGGAAAACATTTAAAAAATCAGTTTTACAAAGCTGCTTTTGTAAGCTAAGTTTTCGTTCCTTTGTTTTTATGACCCAAACAGCCTTTCTATCAAACTTAAACTATTAGTTATTTATTTATCCAGCAGGCCACAAAAGAAGGCCCTTCCATAGTAGTAACAGGCTTATGAGTAAATTTCTTATCTTTTACTATTTTTTCTACTAACTGCATGGGAATAGGAGTATAAGCTGGTTCTAGTAATTCAGCTTGTTGTAATTTATTCATAACATCTTTAAGAAGCGCATCAAAAGAAATTTTCCTTAATAATTGTTCAAATAAAGGGCTTATGCATTCTGAATAGTCAGGGTGACTTGAGCTGATTCCATATGCGGGGAATTTACCATGTTTTTCTCAGAGTCAATTTTGAAATTCACTTGTACAGTATCTACACTTACTAGAATTTGTACTACCCAAATTCCCCTTATTAATAGGATTGTTCTTAAGAAACCAATTATCCCTAAACACATGCCACACCCTTGTTCTTGATGATGCATTGCTTGAAGCAAGTGTCCCCATCTCTGGACCTTGTCACGCAGTAGGGTAGAAAGAGGATGCGGCAAAGAAGGCCATGTATTATTGTATAAGTCGATTTACACAAAATGTCCAGAATTTATATGAGATATTCAGAATGGGCAAATTTATAGAGAAATGCAGTAGATTAGTGGTTGGCTAGACTGGGAAAGGAAGGAAGGAGGAGGATAGGGAGTGAAGCCTAATGGGTATCAGGCTTCTTTACTGGGATGACAAAAATGTTCTAAAATTAGATCATAGTGATCATACATAACTCTGCAAATATACTAAAAACCCTTGAGCTGTACACGTTAAACTGAACTTTATGGTATGCAAATTATATATCAACAAAGCTACTAAAAAATCTAAGAGATGCCTTAACATCACTTACATTAACAGGTTTAATCATGATTCTTCACTTCAAAATAGCACACATATACTTTTATCGAAAACAATACACTAAGCCCTTTATATAATATACTAAACATGTGTTTTCTTTTACATTATTTTAATCCTGAAATTCTACTTAATATCATTTTTTAAAAGTTTTTTACCAGATGGTTGGAACTATTTTTATTTTATATACATATAATTATTTTTGTGCTTGGAAAATGTCTACAGATGTATATCTGAAGAACTTGACAAGAAAAAAGGAGTAAATCAGAATGCTCAAAGAGCACTGAACATAGAAAAACTTGTCAAATACTCAATGATATCCAAAAAGATGAACCAAATCCATGATTTTCTTGCCATTCAGTGTTCTATCTGTTTTACTGCTTATCACAATGTATATCTTTGTATAAATTCCAATTTCTTTCCACATTACCTCATCTGCACTTGGGTGATAGGTTATTTTTTGTTCACATAATATTCAAGTATCTATTCAATGAGCTCTGGCCCAGCTGCATTCACCATTCACACCATCCTTCCTGCAAGATGTCCACAAATAATATTAAATGCTCGGCAGAAAGATGAAGAATATGTTATTGGCACAATTAACCCTGGCATCCTGCAGGATGACAAGACATTCATATAGCAAAACTATTGTGGCAAATTTGATGAGACTATAGGTATACCTCACAGTATAAAAACAATCATTAAACTCCACAAATAAGATGATTATTAAGAATACAAACTGACAAAGAGAAATCCTACTTTCAGAGTTTGAGTCTTACCACTTGGACATCACCTCTGATATTACCTCTAATATGTTCTTTCATACCAATACCTTCAAGAAATAGGACACAACTATAAAATCTCTAACTCCTAAAATTAGAAGCTGGACTCAAACTGCATCCCATACTAAGGAATTACTGAAACCACAGTGACTTATAAATATTTTAAGTTATTAATATTTTGTGAGAGATTATTATTAAGAAGATATCTTAGAAGCAGATTCTCCAGCTCTAGTCATGCCTTCAGATAACTGCAACCCTGGCTAAAATCTAGGCTGAAATCTGAAAAAAGGTTTAGAGCCAGAACCACACAAGTAAGCCATGCTTTAATATTAAAATTTTGAATTTTTAAGAGGCAATAAAAGTTTATCGTTTTAAGCCACTTAAAAAATAAAACAACAAAAAAAATCATTGCCTCAGCATTCTTTATGCCTACTGACTTTTAAATTAAAAATGTGTAAGTTTAAAGTAGAGCTAAATGAATTTATGCTATATCTCATATAACATGTCCTACTAGAAAAGTGTTTAGTAAAGAAATACTTGAACAAGAGGAATGTAAGAGGAATGTTAAAGCTAATCTTCATGAGGTCAACAAACACAAGTGAGACAGTTATTTTTTTTTTCAGGGGTAAATTAGTTGTAGATCTAAGAGACAGCATTAGATTAAATCTGCAATTCCCATTGATTAATCCTACAGGTATTTTTATGTGAGGCTAATGAGGCTAGAGCCTAAGGATAACAAATGGCTGGTGCAATCTTCGCCTCATGCCATAGAAGGGAATCAGGATCTACAGGACCTGCCTGTCCACCATGACAACGAACTAAAATCAGTGCCTGAGAAATGCTGGGTAAGGTAATGACAAGAATGCTTTCTGTCCTATTGAAACTGCATACTAATTCTGCTTCCTTCAAGCAAAGTGGTTATTAATACAATCCTTGAGTTATTTTAGAGACAGCACTACACATATGCCACCCCATCTTCAAGATGATGCCAGAACCAAGAATCTTCAGTGTATGGAACTCAAGGAGAAGTGTGACCACCAGAGCCCTTTATGAAGCAAAAGGTCATCCTTCAATAAAAAAGATTCGATGTCTACATCAAACATAAATAAATACAGAATGGACCAATCAAACTCTGTCAGGTTTAAATTCCTTTGTGCTTTCTCTTGCCCCTCAACCCTTTATATTACTGGCCAAATTTCAAAATCTTCCAATCAATACTTGCCCCACTAGCACTACCACATGCCACTCTGTTCTTCCTAATCCTTAAAACTTGTCCAGACTCCAGCCTGGGGATACATCTTTTTCTTGCTCTAAAGTTACTTCAAAGGAATGTTAGTGAGAAATACTGAGACCACACCTCCCCCAAAATGATAGTCTTATGATTTCCTTATATGGTTCTTAAAATTTCTCTAGGTGAATAGTCAGACATTGAAAATATTCAGGATAAATTAAAGAGCAAACAGAATCCCCTCAAAGACCACATGTGATGGCAGACACACAACATTTACCTTTTTCCCTCCAGTAACAAACTGCTTGCAACTGGATCTCAGAAAATGCGGATGCACGGCAACAATCTACAAAGGAACAAGGACCCGACACTGGTTTAGCAGTCACAGTTATAGCACAGAATAAAAACCCTTTATACATTATAGGCAGCATGATCTAAAAATTAACCTTATAATTTGTTGCAGGTAATTGTTGCAGGTAATATTCTGCAGCAATTAAGCATGTCTGAGTCTTGCTCTTGTGTGACGATTTCTTCTATGAAGCCAGGTCAAAGCTAAAATATGAGAGTGAATTAATTCTAATTTCTGGCTGAGTGAAGACCCTTTGAGTAGGCACTTA
This sequence comes from Macroglossus sobrinus, assembly GCA_004027375.1. NCBI lineage: Eukaryota > Metazoa > Chordata > Mammalia > Chiroptera > Pteropodidae > Macroglossus > Macroglossus sobrinus. The sequence goes on from PVKZ01002106.1 coordinate 131,528, forward strand.
CTCCTTAGAGATAGTAAGGTAGGTCAATCATGGCAGGTCAATCAAGGGAGCAAGATGTCACAAATGTTTGCAACGGAATACAATTCAGAGAAGGATCCCAGAGAAAGAACTTAACTATGTCCTTGTCCAGCTATATAGTGTATAGCTATAGATTGGTTTCTAATGGTTAAGGTTGCCAGGAAAAACAAGTGGGGCAATGCAACCTCACAGATATTTAGTGTAGTTACACCAAAGAGCTGCAGGACCCAAGAGTTATGGAGCTAACTAAAAAAGACATTCCCTGTTACTGCCAGCCTCAGCTCCTGTGCACCTGGTCCTTTATTCGCTTTGTGCTCACCCAATCTCTTCCCAGCGCCTTAAACAGGTTTCTCCCAAGGCTGCTCCACCCCTCATTACTGACCCCTCCTGTGGCTGTATGCCTGCATATATTCCGCCTCCTTATCTTTTGATCCTCAAATCCATGTACTCACCAACTAATCCATTTTGGTTTTTTCTCTAACATATAGAATAATTCTAGGTATTAATAAAATCCATTCAATTATACTTTTGTAAACTTTCAACAAAATACATTTTATTCATATTAATACCTTTTAATCCTCCGATGGAATAGATTCCTCTTTCTACACTGTCATTTTTAGGGCTTGTGCCATGATTCCTCATTTCTCTAACCATTCCTGCCTCTCAGCAGCCCTTCTTCAACACTCTCTTAATGCACCCTAGATACCAAACAAATCACTTATGCAGTCTGTTGTTACACATTCTTAAAACCTCTCATAAGAGTCCTTTTAGCTCTCTTATAATATATAACTCTAGTTAGCGACTTACCCCTTTTACTCCCCTTCAGCTCTAAGAAAACAAGGCCATTAGGGTCATAGCTCTTAACTGCTGCTCCTTCACTACCTGAATTAGCAATAGTTGGGCTTTCCTCACCTCCTTCGTGCCTGTCTCACCGCAGAGCCTGCAGGACTCTCTTCCAAGCCTAAACTCCCTCCCTACAGGGTTGATGCCATTCTTTAGTGCTGTGCCACTAAGCAGTCCTTTTGTTTTCAATCTTCTTCCTCTACTGATTTTTTACCATCTGCCCCATATCTACAGAAATCAGCCTTGGGCACTGCCCCTCTATCAGATGACTTCTCTTCTTCTTTATCAAATTTGTTGAAAGAAGAGTCTATACTAGTTGTTTCTACTTCTTTTCTCTAGTTTACTTCTTAGTATATGGTGATGCTCCTGCTCATGAAACTATCCTCACTAAGGCTTCCAGTGACTTCATGATTACCAAATAAAATGTCCTGTTTTATTTCTCCACACTGCCTTCCACATCGCTGCCCACTCCTTCCTTCTGGAATCCCTCTCTCCTTTGCCTTCCTCACACCACTCTTCTGATCGCCTCTGCTCCCTCTCCCCAATTCATCTGAGGTCCCTTGCTGGTCCCCTTCTCCAGCATCCTGCCCCACTTCCTGACTCTCTACAGTGTTCCAGAATTGCACCATCAGCTTTCTTCTCTTCTCACTCTAACATTTCATCTGATAATATCTTTAAAAATGGCTTCATCATACTCAACTTCATGCTTTTAGGGCCAATTTCCATTCTAAGCTCTACACCCACATTTCCAAAACCTCCAAACCATTTCTACCGATATATTACAGTTATCTAAACTAATTTGCTTTTCTTCCAGTATCCATTTTGCTTTTTGGAGTAGTTTTATTCCATTTTGCATTTTTAATTTTCCTGAAATCTTTCAACCTCTCTCAGCTCTATTTTCTTATCATCCATAAATATATGTATACATTGGTTCATTTACTCAAGTCATCCCTTATTGCAAGATGGTATTCCCACACATTAATGCCAAAGCAAGAATCGAGATTTACCCTCAGCTCCTTCATTTTTCATCATCATCATCATCATAATCATCAAACCCATCACTGAGGCTTGTTAAGTCTACCTCCCAAAGGCTTTCCAAATTCATTTCTCCTACTTCACCTTAAATATAGGCATACCTCGTTTTACTGGGCTTCACTTTATTGTGTTTCACAGGTATTGCATTGTTTATACACTGAAGGCAAGACCCTTCATCAGCAACAAGTTAAGACTTCCTTTGTGATATCTGCTTTATAGTGGTGGTCTGGAACCAAACCCTCAAAGCTCCTAGCTATGCCTGTATTCACTATTGCTCTTTTTACTGAGATCTTGCAACGCCCTGCCTTAGCACTGCATTAGCCTTCTAAACTGTCTCTGGTCCCAATCACTTCTTCTTAAATCCCGTTCTATTCTGGCACATTTGTCTTTCTAAAACATTATCTGATTTTATCTCTTTTACCTGTCAATCCATAAATGTTAAATAAACAAGAGAAAAAAATAAATTACTTCTTCCTTTAACAACTATAATAATCACTTTAACTACTATAACTGTTATCTAAAACTGATCCTCCTGCCATGTGGTTATCAGTCTCTGTATCTATACTATAAACAGTCACCATTTGATTTTTCCTTAAGCTTAGCTCAGTTTATGTCACTTCTTTGCTCTTAAACATTCAATAATTTCTCCTTATCTACTAGATGGAATCCAAATTCCTTAGCCTGAATCTAAAGCTAGCCCCAATCTGCCCATACAGCAATCCTGCAAAGTCAGTCAGTATTTTATGCACCATCTAAACTAGACTATTTGCCACTTCCTGAACACAATTTGAACTCTCCATTTCTATTATATTGTTCTTTCACATGGAAAGCCAGTTTCTCTATCTGCCCTGTCGATTTATTAAAGCCTAGTCAATATCAGTCCATCTTTGAAGCCATCGCCAGCAAGAACAGCTAAAAGTAATTTCTCTCAGCTTTGGACTCCTGTATACTGTTTTTACCAACTTTAATCACAGATTGAGGTGGGTGGAGGGAGAGAGGGAGTTTATATCACCTCACCTACAATGAGAAGATTCCTGAGGACAGACTGAGATCACAGTCACAAAATATATATTCTGTGCTCCTTTATAGCATCAAATGGTATTTTGTACATTGTTAAGTGTTTAACATATGCTTACTGACAAAATTAATGAAAATTAATGAAGTGCTCAAAGTACTGTAATCTTTGGTCTTCACTGAGAAAACCCTTAGAAAAAATCAAAACTTACTTACTTTAATGGGACAGTCAAAAGTCTCATGAAATTCTTCTCCAGAATACAGTCCAAACACCTGCACCTAAAAGTTAATAAATCATCAGTTCACCATGACATCAATAATAAAGGCTGCTGAGTCAGCGAGAACACATAATTTCAAAAAATAAAAAATAAAAAAATAAAAGAACATTTAATAATCTAAAGCCCTTGTGGATCTCTAAAAATATCCAATGAAAACAATTCTATAGGATGAGAGTACTCCACTGCAATTAAGCTTTTTAAAGTATTCTATGGATAGAGTTCTCTTTAATATATTTTATATAGTTTCTCATAAATGTATATATATCTCAGCCATGAAGATTAATCACTGTAGTATGAGATCAGGTGAACTGCACTTCATTTACAATCTTATGTTTAATCTATCGAGTGTGTATAAATGTATGCTTTAAGATTCTACCTATCAGTGCCTCCTTTAAAGTTGCGCTAGTCAACTTTATTCATGTTTAATCTCTTGTCTGAGTGATTTACTTACAAAAAAAAATTCTGAATAATATACATACTGTAAAGAGTAAAAATTATAAATTTAAAGCTTGGCACACTTTTATGACATGACCATAACCCTGCAACCACCACCTGAATCAAGAAGAAGAACGCAAGAAGCTCCTATGCTTCCCTTCCCAGTTACAAACTACTCTGAAATCTATCACCATAGATAAAGTGTACTGGAGTTTGAATTTTATATAAATTCACTAAACATTTTCTTTGGGAGAATTATCCATACTGCTGTTATGTAGTAGTAGCCAACTATTTTCATTGCTGTGTAGTATTTCGATGTATGAAATTTATGTATCCATCTTCCACGGATCATTCTGGCTGTTTCTATATTGGGAGATATTATGATAATGCTACATGAACACACTTCACAAATATTCTGATGCACTTATATACACATTTATGAAGGATATATTAACTAAGAATGGAATTGCGGAGTCAAAGGTTTTACAGCTAATCACATTTAATAGACAGCCAAACTATTTCAAAAGGTGATTTTGATCAATTTATCCTCTCACTCGCAGAACATAAGAATTCCAGGAGCTCTCAAACATTTGGAAATATTAGGGCCACTTAGAAAGATTTCCCAGCACTTGGGATGTGCTCCCTGTTTTTCTGATTTCTAGAAAAATGGTATTATTTCTTTTTTAAAAATTTTAAGAATTCACTAATGAAGGTGTCTGGGTCTAATGGCTTCTTTATGAGAAGTTTTTAATTACAAATTCAATTTCTTAAATAGATATAAAACTATTCAAACTTTTGATTTCCTTTTGTTTTAATCTTTGGTAAGTTGTGAGTGGTTCATTATTGAAAGTTCAAAAAGGAAATTTTACTCATGTTATAAATTTTGGAGACAAGTCTATTCACTAAAAGATAAAACCTTTAGGATATTCCATTCATTTGTGACTACTGCTTTTATATCCTTGTGCCAAGTATGTGATTTGGGTTCCAATAATAGCAGATGGTACAATGTAACACAGAGGGCATTTGATTTACCCTGAGGTGGTCTGTAACATATAGTCTGGCAATACATGTATGCCCACCACAATCTTGCTTCTTTTTTTAGAGGGAATCGAATCATTACTTGTATATAAATGTATAAGCAAAGGATGTAATACTCTTCGTATAAAATAGTGCTTAAGCAGAAAAGAAAAACATTGCATTCAGATTTTACTCTACCCAATGGAAGTTTAACTTGATTGATCCTCCAAACTCCAAGAAAATTAGATAAAAATAAGGGAGATACTATATCATCTGAATCTTAATGGAAGAGTAAATCACAAGTGGTCAACTTATTGAAGTTACCTCTATATAAAATCAAGCTAAACTAGGAAGTTTAAATTCTAACATAAGCTATTTCCATTCTGTACAACAATGTGACAACACGGTCCTGCGTCAAATTTTTATTAATACTAATAACATATCTCTAAATGCTTCCGTATACTTCACCTCAGTGGTTATCAAATCTGGCTGTACTACACAGTTAACTAATGTCTAGATGCTACCCTAGACAAATTAACTTTCTGGTAAAATAAAATTATATTTTTAAAGGTCCACAACTGACAAGATGCAGCCAGAATTGAAAATCCTGAACTACTTTATTTGGCCCTGATAGCTCCCTAGGAATGAGGGCAAACACCATTATGCTATTTAACACATGATTCTGAAGAAAAATAAATGACTTGCCTAAGGTCATAAAAAGCAAAAAAAAAGGTATTTCAAGCCCTATTCTTCTGTATACTATCATTATATGACACAGTCTACAATTCGTAAATAAGGAATATATATTTCTAAAAGCAAGAAAAAACATTAAAAAGTCCCAAATATTTGCCAAACAAAAGTGACAGTGAATATTAGATTTTGAATTATGCAACTCTATGACAGAGGTTGAAAACTGGAGCAAACTATTCATTCAAAAGTATAAACTTCCTTCTGCCTATAGCAAGATAAAGATGATTTTAAGAACAAAAAGTAAGTGATGTTTATTGTGGGGAACAGTATCATAAACAAATGATACACATGCCTGTTGTAAAAGACTGAGATATCAGTAGATGAGAAGATAAACATTAGGACTATGAATCTAATGGTGAAGATTAAATTATAAGTTGCTGGGCTAACTGTCCCTTTAAATATTATGAATTCATACTGAAGATATGATAGTAAAGTGATAAGGAGAAATAAACAGAAAAGAAAACAAATCATAGATGTTCCTAGCTAGCAGGCTGATGCTTATCATTATCCTTGAGAACTAGTCAGAAGCAAAAATGCCACTATCATACCCAGAATGTGGACTGAAGGATTGTTTGCTGAAGATGGTGAAGAAAGATTAGAATTCTTAGGTCACTCTCTAGTACTATGTTTAATAGAATAACAATTTCCTCAACTGTCTTTATTTTCTCCTGCAATATAAAAGAAATATGCAGGATGATTTTAACCCTTCAGTGTTTCAGATCATTTCACTTATGTGTCAGCCCAAACTAACTGGTCACAAGTTATGCTACTAAAGCTAATAAAATTCAAAACAGGTTTCATTCATTTTCTCTTTCTCTCTCTCCCTCTCCCCCTCCCTCCCTCCCTCCCTCACTCTTTACTTGTCTTGCCAATTTTGTCAGTGAATTCCATACTCATCTGTGAAAAGATTCCATTGAATGACAGCCTGGAGAACTTTTATGAAGACCTCATCTAAGAATCAAATAAACGTTAAAATAGATAGGATCCTTTTGAAAAATGAAATCTCCTATAGCAGCCCTAACAATCTCCCCTGATAAGTCACCAAAAATACCTAATGAAGGAAAATAAAAAATTCAGAACAATTGGCCTAATACTCAATCTACTACAAAGTCCTAGAGGAGTTCTAACTACAAAACCACAAAGCCATATGAGGTCCACTAAAGGTATGTAATATGTGTTTTACCACCTGAAGTAAAGAAGAGCTACCCTCATGAAACAAGCCAGTTATGTATCTCTCTCCACTTTAGCATGAATTTCTGTGTATTTGCCAATAAGAAAACTGGGTGAAAGACCATGTCATGTAAAGGGACTGTGAGTGAAGTGGCCAAAGTTTCAGATAATCCTCTCAGCTGGTAATTCCTTTGTAACAGCCTCTCACAAACCCAGCCTCCAAACAACAGGTCAAGAATTAGAACATGGAGAAACATGTAAGCTGCCATTACATCGAGGGAGGTAGCAAATGAGACCCTCAGGGGAGATTCTGGTTTTCATATTCTCCACCTATACAGTGGCACAGAGCAGGGAGAGATTATAAGAGAGGTTCCCATTTCAATCTGGGGCAGCAGCCTTAACTAATTACTTCTGGTCAAAGGAAACTGAGCTCATTAAAGGGACCTCTGTGTGGAGCTCAGAAGTGATTTTACAACACTCAAAATGATAACGTGCAGAGCAGTCAGACATGGATCTTTTTGCTAACCCAGGTTCAGAAAGAGCTCTTCTTGCTCTGGAATGGATAAGTAAGCAACAAAAACAAATGCAAGGGCTCTAAAAAGAATACTGCAGAACACAATTTCTATGATTTGGAGGTAGAAAAAAAAAATGCTTTAAAAAATGTTGTAATAATAACAAGAAAAACAAGGAACACTAGAAAACTCTTTGGTGACTTTGATAAGAAGACCTCCAAGAATCTGCTGCAGAAAGACAGAACGATGATGTTGATGGTGATGATGATGTTGATAGCAATGATGATGAGGATGATAAAAGCTAACAATTACTATGTGTTTCTTCTGCTCCGGGTACTTTTGCAAACAACCTACATATATTAACTCAGTTATTACTCCTAATAATCAGTGTAGGAGGTACTGCTATTATCTCCATTTTATAGAAGAGGAATTAGATCGAGGCACAGAGAAATATGAAGAAATTAGCTGACATCACACAGCTAAAATGTGCCTGGTAATTCCACTTCTAACCATTAGACAATATTTCCTGACACTCCAAGACATATAAGTTGTAATTAAAAATACATATATATTTCTTTGTCAGCCATATATATTGCTGAATATAGAGCTAGGAGAGATAGAAAGATTTCAGGAAAATTAAGAATGCAAAATGGAATAAAACTACTCCAAAAAGCAAAACTGACAGTGGAAAAAAAAGCAAATCAACAAAGAAAACAAACAAGTAGGAAACTCTGACTACAAAGAAATGAGAGGATAAAAACAATGAGAAAGCAAAGCACATATGTGGTGGGGGTGTGTGTGCATACCACACAATATGACCAATTTTTCTTACCACATGTATTTCAGAAAGGAAAGAAAGAATGAATAGTGCTTATCCAGTCACTCACTCATCTTGAAAGTTTAGGTACAATAATTTGGGAGGGGAAGAGGCCTGACTTCAATGGGTTAAGAAATAAATGGTTAGCAATAAAAACGGTTAATATAACTGAGAGCTCACCACACACCTGGCACCTCACGACATACTTATGCAGGACTCCCACTGTGCCTGGTGCCCACACAGCTGAGGAAGCAGAGGCACTGGGAGAGCAAACGTGTCCAACCTTACCCGACGCAGGGGAGTGAGGCTGCCACCCAGGCAGGTGGAATATAGAGCTCTGCTCATAGCCTCTGCACGATATTGCCTCCAGCCTAAGTATTATTGAGTTTCTTTGAAGAAATGAAAACAAATGGAACTGAAGCAATAATCAAAATCAGAACTGAAGTAAACTTTCCTGAAATGAAAACAATACTTCAGAATATAGATCAAAAGGGCTTACTGTGTTACAGACGAAATTAATGAAAACAGACCCAAACAAGACTTTAACTTAGCAAACTGAGTTACAAGGGCCATTTATTATCGTCGTCGTTGTTATTGTTATTAGTCTGAGCTTCAAGGCAGGACAAGAAAAAAATTAAAAAGGTTTTGTGAAAGAACAGAAGTATGCCGGCCTCAGACATGCCTACAAAAATAAAGGTCAGACAAAAGGGAGCAACATCTGCAAAATTTTGAGAAAATATTTCAACACAGAACTCTATACTAAATAGATTCTAGTTATATATGAAGGCAATCTATGTAAGAGATCAGAAAATAAACCGTGTATGTCCTTATCAGAAAGTTACTTAAAACTGTATGCCAATAAACTAAAACTACACCTCTCTCTCTCTCTCTCAGACACACACACACACACACACACACACACACACACACACTCACACTCATACACACACACACACAAACACACATACACATATAAGTATATTTCAAAACTTAGAACCCAAGCACAGAGAAGCCATGAAATAAAAAGAATGAGCAGCAGCTAAATAAACAGTAAATTTTAAACGGTTAGAATTACAACTTTAAAACTGAATATAGATATCAAAGGTTATCCTTGAAACAGAACATAATTATTTATCTAGAAGTCTTATACACCAAAAAAAATAATAACAAGAGCTATTTAAAGACACGTTAGATCTTGATATCTGGAATTGATCTTTAAAATAATCTTTATTTTATCATCATTAACCACTTTACCAGATCTCCCTATACTAGCTACTCAATTTTTATAATACTGACTAACCCATGGTTAAGAGCTAGCTTACATAAAAATGTACACTGAAGTACTTATTTTCAAATCTATCAATGCTAATAAATGACAAAAGCATTTTTAAAAATGTTATCATAGGTCTACACCAAAATACAGCAGTTATAAATATTAGTAAACTAGGAAAACAGGTTTGCCAAGAAGTGTACCAGATGTCTGAGTCATCTCATTATCTACTAGACATAATAGTTAAAATATCCCACTCTGCCACATTAAATAATAAGTCTTCAATATTTAAAGTGTTGAAAATTCATAAAGTATCTTCATAAAAATTCTTTTCTAATTCAAAAAATGACTATTCTCTTTAAACAAATTAGTTCAATTAAAGTGGTTATCAACCCAGAAGGAATCCTTCATCTTTAAGAAAACAAAATGAAGATGATCTTTCTTACAAATACGTGAATACAAAAATTTTTCAATAGTTTGAATAATAATTCTCACTTTCTGCACATACCAACTCCTCCCTCAATCTCTCTTTGACAGTCTGGTTCATCTCAGAATTTCAGAAGGTACTGTAAAATTTGACAGTGCTTTTTGAAAAGCACAATGTTCCAATTATTATTTCAAAAGACTTTAAGAAACATTAGGCTTAGACATATAAAATGCACTTTTGTAGAAGACTTCATTTTTCTTTTGTTAACAGATTAAATGGGTATAAATCTTTTATACTGAGTACATTGTTTTTAATTTACTCATCCTAATGGCCCACTGAATTTAGATCACATAAAAAAATACAAAATTAGATTAGGAAATCTATTCTCTATAGTCAGGAATATATTAAGGTTCTGTAATGATTCTTAATGCATTCTCTTCATAAACTATTATTTTAGAGAAGTGGCTTAAATATACTGTGCATTAGAATTTTATCACTGCAAACCAACATTAAAAAAGACTTCCACTGACTGAAAAACAAAAAAGACATTCTTATAAGTGGAAAATCAATCACTACAACCACTAAATGTCACAGCTCAACATTGGCAAGAAGAACTGATAATTGTTAGTTATACATTGCACAAATGATGTATGTCCTCGGTTGAGGAAGTGGGTACCAGGTTTTTAGAAAACTGTACATATATTGATTTTACATTTATTTAATGTGGCCATTGTAAGACACTTTATTCTTCTGATAAACTATGATTGCTTATCAAAAGATTCTATAATTCAAAAGCAACATTCAGAACTTGTGTGAAAATGAAAACCACCGGCCCATAGAAATCATGTCCACAAAATTCAATTTTGTGGATTTATGGCAGAAAGGCATTAAACTACAGTCTTGCGGGAACTGCAGACTAGTCACTGAAGTATAAGTGGCATAGCAGTAATGATTAAGGTGACACGTTCCCCTTGACACAGCTGTTAATAGCTTAATACTAGTTACATTATTGACATTCTTGTAATTACTTTTCCTAAGGCACATTTGTGCAAAATATATTTTACTTTAATTATGAGCAATCGGAAGCAAGTCCAACATCCCACCTCCCCAAAAAAGCAAGCTTCTCCTAATGCAGGTATGCAGTAAGCAGAATGCTCTTCCAAGTGCGTGGAGTTGGGGAATGTCCCAGTCCTCAGTGATAAGAGCAGAGCTTTCAACATAACCACATCACCATACCTTGCCATCCTCTGAACACACACCCATGTGTTCTCCACTTTCATCCAGGCTAATCTGATTTATCTTCACAGGACTCTATCAAAAAAAAAAAAAAAAACACGTAAAACTTTAGGAAAATATATATCAATAATCAAATGTCATGGCTCTTTGTAAAATTTAAAATATATAAGTTGTCTATTACCTTAGATGCATACATCCAAGACATATTCTGTTTTTGTAAATGAAAATAGTAAAATACAACTTTGTTCCCAGACACGTATTATGCCCAGAAACCTAAAATTTTCACAAATTATTTATTTCACATACTTCAAGTCCCTAAAACATTTTTATTACATGTTATATGCTTTTTATTTGTTCTGTTCTATTTACTCCACACTCTTAAAATCTTACCAAACCAAATCTATTAAAAGAACAAAACAAAGCCAAAGAAAATTATGATGTAAAGAAAAGTTTAAGTTGTTTTAGGTTGGTTCACCAGTCTATCTATTCTTCTTTTGTAAGTTGCTAAATCAATTTTTATTTATATTTTACGCTTAGTACTTTCCGGGGGAAACCCATGGGGTCTAGTTGATCTTAACTAACTTTGTTATCCCCCATTCTTTTGAGTAATCTCAAATTAAAAAATCTGTGAAGATATGAATCAGCCTTTCTACTTTGGATGCATTTTTCCCAAGTGTAAATACACAACCATACTTTTAATATTTTTCACAGCTTTCTAGTTCTCTATGTTGCCAATTATTTACTTACTAAAATATTCATACAGGTAGATAATCTAATAGAAGTAAAAAAAAATCAGTGAATGTTGACATTAAAAATTGGCAAGCTTTTTTTTTTTCTTCTTAAATAATAGCAGTTTCCAATTATCTTATGCAAAGCATGATAGGAACAAACTAACCATAAAAAGTAAGCCTTCCTCCATTACAACAGAGCTTCAAATTAGTTGTTTTTTTAAATATCTAACCTTAAAATAGTTTGGTTTGTTAATAAGAATAAGTGAAAATACACAAAATTGAATGCTGGCTCCTTCTTCAATAGAAAATGTTTTAGAACCAGTAGGTGAAGGGAGGGCTGAACAAGACTCCCAGCCCTCTGAAAGGCCACCTATGGACTGACTGATGCTGCTCAGAGGAATTCCCGAGGTCCAGGTTGAAACAACTGGCCACAGAATCCTCTCCCATCTTGATCCCTAAATTATCACACAAGCTATCTCATTAAAAGTTCCTAGGATGTTAGATGAGGAAAGGAGCTTGAAAAGCAACTAGATCCATTTTAAAGGAGACTAAGCTTAAGTCCATGGACAAGGATCACAACAGAGAAAGAACGAAGCCAGAGCTCCAACTTGAGTGCTGTGAAGAGAAATCCTGCAAAGGGAATAGTGTGATGGATAGCGAGGAGACGCAAAAGCAAAGCAAAAGCAGAATGGGAAAGCACTGACACCAGCGTGTCTGGATTTCTGGCTAAGAAGTCCAAAAACTCAGCTTCTATAGTCATCTTTGGATAAACACTTTCCTCCTTGAATATCTTCTGTTAACGGGTCTTTTGTTCACCAAACAACATTTTAATACCCTTTTTACTCTTGTCAAATACAAATACCACATACCTCTGATTGTTATAATTGGCATTTGATTATAATACAATCAAATTATAATTTAATAGGTACATGGACCTGATCAATGTCAAAGTTTCCTGTCTGGTCTAATACAGTACTTACCCACATGTGACTATTTATATAGAAAGTTATATTAGTTAAAACTAAACAAAATCAAGAATTCTGTTCCTCATTTGCACCAATACATGCCAAGCGCTCAACAGCCACATGTGACCAGCTAAACAGTATTAGAAAGCACACACTATTGAAGGTTTTCACCACTGCAGAAAGTTCTATTGGACAATGCAGTTCCAGGCCTACAAAACTGAGCCCCAATACTGAATGTAATCCTTTACAAGTCCTTTCTTCACTGCACATAAAAAGTATATTTTCTTCTCACATACACATCAAAATTTACATCATTAGAAAATCCTGCTCTTGGACTTGTACTTAAAAGGCTCATGGCCTGCGCTAACACTCTTTGCATCACGCTGCGTGATTTCCAAAGACAGGACAGACTCATCAAGTTGATCCTCACAGCCTCAGGTGAAAGTAATCAGCACAAGATCACAGAGGGGAAAATGAGGCCTGAAGAGTTTATGCAAGCTGGCTAGAACCACAGTGACTACTACTCAGTGCCCAGGCCACACCGTGTTATTCTATGCAGAATAAACCAAACTTTTCATTACTATGTTTCTTCCTGTGTAGAATATGTTTGTACTACTGCTTAAGTAATATGGGGGGTGAATCACACCTACAGATATGAAAATTCTCTTTCCTTTACTTCTCTGTTACAGTAGAGGTTTTTTTACATTTTGTTTCTGCCAATGATTAATATTCATTGTTTTATTTCCCTGACTACTAATAGAGTTAAATATTTTTCTTAAATCTGTTGGCCAACTAATTTGCTCTTCTGCAAACCTCTTGTTCACATATCTTTCCCATTTTTCTATTAACATGTCAATTTTTGTTCTTTTTAGGGTATGAAGTCTTGATACAATTCCTCACTCAGAAATTGTATATGTAGTCTCCTAGATTTCTTTGCAAGATGGTTATTGCTTAGTTTCTAACATTTAAGTCTTTAATACTTTCAGGATTCATTTTATTATCTTCCAAACAAATATCCAGTTGGGCTAGCCCCATTTATTAAATAATCCAACCTTCTCATTCTAAGGAGAAGAACTATGTAACCATATAATAAATATTTATATACAATGAAATAATCTTCTGGGTTTTCAACTGTGGTCTCTTTGTCCATTGCTTATCAATTTGTCATTGATCTAATTACACAGTATGTTCTGATATTCTCTCATGAAAGGGCTCTTCTTGACATCTTCCTCATCTCAGTTAAGGGCTAGGACATTTTGGCTCAGGCCAAAAAACCTTGAAGACATTCTGACTCTGGTCTTTCTTTTACACTCTATATGTATCTGTTAGCAATTCCAATCATCTCTTCAAACAACATTTCTCCAGACTTTAACCACTTTTCTTCAGCCCTATAGCTGCCATCCAGGTCCAAGATACCATCATTCTTCTATGAGTTATCATAGTTATCTGCCCTTACTCTCCAAGAAGTCTATTCTCAACAAACAAGCAAAGTGATACTGTTAACAGGTTGATCACATGATGTCACAGACCTCTGCTTAGAACTCTCCAATGGCCTCCCATCTCAGGATAAAACCCAAAGTTTTTACTATGACCTGACAGTCCTAAATAATCTCACTACAGCCCCTTCTCCAACTTCTGACCTCATCTACTCCTCTGCCCTGTCTTCTCTCCTCCAGCCATGACAGCCTTGCTGCTGTTTCTCCTACCTTAGAACCTCTGCATTTGTTTGATGGAGTATGGAATACTTTTCTGCCAACTCTTCACTGGTAGACATTTTCTTAGTAACACTTTCTGGCTATCCAATCTAAGATTTCAACATTTCATGTAAACATTTTATAACTCCTTCATTGCTTTTTTTTTTTTCTCTCCTTAGTACTTACCACTATCTATCTTATGTATTTTACTTATTTTTATATTTTACTTATTTATGATTTTATTTACTGATGTACATAAACTATTATTTACTATTTATGTATTTTACTTATTTTTACTGTCAAACTCACTCATTAGAATATTAACTTCATGAGAAATAGTTCAAAAAATAAAATATTCCAATCGTACACAAATTCTTCAGACAACAGAATAAAAAGGAAATGTCCCTAATTCATTTTACCAGGCTGGCATAACCTCAGAATAAAACTCAACAAGGATGTTAAAAAAAAAAAAAAAAAAAAAAAAAAAAAAAAAAAACAGTACAAGTAAATCTCACTCATGCATAAAAATGGAAAAATCTCAAAGAAAATATTAATGAAATCAACATATATATAAAAGTCAAGTTTACTCTAGAAATATAAAGCTGGTATAACATAGGGAAATTATCAATATATTATAATTTTCTGTATTAAAATAAATGAGGAATAGTGAAAGTTTACCTCAATAGATGCAGAAAATGTTGATGAAATTTTTTTTAAAAACATCATGGTAAAAACATTTAGCATACTACAAGAAAAATTCCTCAATCATACTTAATGGTAAATGCAGAGAGCTTTCTATCTGATATCTTTACAATATTGATTCTTCTAATCCATAAAAGTTAAGCATTTCTTCACTTATTCAGGCCTTCTTTAACATCTTTAAGTACAGTTTTGTCTAACATCCTTAAATAAATGTTTCCTCTTAGAGGTCTTGCACTTTTTATCCTTCTGGGAGTAGAAATGACAGTGAGCATCTTTTCCTCATTTCCAATATGTATCATATGATTCCATTTATACAACATACAAAAACAGACAAAACTATATGTATAGGGGGTACAAACGAATGGTATAAAATGTAAAAGAAAAGCTAGGCAGCTGTTACTCTAAAGATGAGTACACTGAGACCCTCTAAAGGAATTGTGAGCAGCAGGGTCACTCAGTCTATTCTTGATGATTGTTTGCTTTGTAACTGTTTGTTTCACTGTATATTTTATGTACTTTTTAAAGTTATTTTTTACAATAAAAGTAAACATTAAATTTTTTTAATGAAACTAAAAAACCTTGCCTATAAAGATGTCTGGGATCAATAATTTCATTGAATTATTTCTTAGATTACGTTTTTTCCTATGATTGTCAATGTATTCAAATGTTCTAATTTTATTCTGGTTAATTATATTTTCCCAGAAAACAGTGCATTTCAAAATCCTGGTGAAAATGTTTTTATTTTACTTTTTGTTCATTTACCATTTTCATAATACTAATGAAATACTTAAGTAGTATTTATATCATTAGTATTTAAATAGTAATACTACTACAATAATAACTTAATATTTAGTATATGCTTATTATGTATCAGGCTTTATTCTAAGAGTTTCATATATCAGATAATTTAATCCTCAGCAATTCCATAAGGTATGCACAATTAATTTTCCTATTTTATATTTGCAAAAATGAAAATATATACATAGCAGTATCTTACAGGTATATGAATATTTTAGTTCCTTTTTTCTTTCATTATCCTTATCAGATATCCTTTATCAGTTGTACTGTTCTTTTAATAAAAGTAAGACTTTCATCAATAAATTTGTTTTTTAATGTTTTCTATTTATTAATTTCTATTCTTGATATAATTTTCACTTTTTGTTAGAACATTTTTTTGGCCTTATTCTAATTTCTTCACATTAATATATTACTTGTTAATTGTAATTGCTCATTTATTTTATAATACTATTATAAAATAATAGTGTTCTGTATTTTCCTTTGAGTATACCATAGACCACAAACCAGAGAACAGAAAACAATGTGCATCTCAAAACTATTTCCTCTTTGAAATTTATTGTTTCATTTCTAAAGATGGTAACAGTGTTATCTGCTTATTTATCTAGTTACTAATAAACTCTTGCATCACTACAATTACATTTATAGAATGTTGTATACATCTGTCTTTAGAAATTTATTAATTTCTCTTTGAAACCTAAGATATTCTTTCAAAATAATTCATAATCTCTATTTTGACCTCAAAATAGATATATTTTTAATCATGTTGCTTCTATTATTTAATTTCTATATCATTTATTTTTTTCTTCTTGACTCAAAAAAACTGATAGAAACGTTTCAAAATTTTCCCACTAAAATTGTAATTTTGTCCATTTCTTTGAGATGTCAAATAAACTTTAGTCTGATATTAAGTGCCCTATAATTTGGCACATAAAGAGTATAACTGTTATATTTTCCTTTTAACTTTTGTTATCAACATAATATACGTTCTGCTAGGTAATGCTCTTTACCTTAAACTCTACTTTTTCTCACATTTTTACTGCCAACCTGCTTAATTTTTGTTTGAATTTTTAGTGTATTTTTACTCACATCTTTATTTTTCACTTCCATCATCTTACGGGATATATGTTCTTCAAAGCTGAGGCAGTTCTTTTAGTAACAGAATATGTGGCCTGTTTAATCTTAGTTGCTACATCATTTTATATTTTTTTAGAATTATGTTTTCCCATTTATTATTTTTTAATTAAAATTATTGGAGAAACATTAATAAAATCAAATAAGTTCAAGTGTCACATTCAACAGTATGTCATTTATATATTGCACTGTGTGTTCACCACCCAAGGTCAGATTTCCTTCCGTCACCAAATATTTGACCCATTATTATTCTTTTGCTGTATTACTCAAATTGTTTTATCTGTCTAGGAAGAATTTACATGTGTTCATTCTATCTTTATTCTATTAGTAATTATCTTCAAATTATTATGTTGTATTATGTCTCCCCAAAATTAATACAATTGCATTAACGGACTCATATAGAAGATGAGGTATTCATCACATATTCATTTACTACCTCCTTCCCCTACCGATTTTAAATTAACAGTACAAATATTTTATATTTCTTAGGTCACTTCAATTGAAAAGAAAAGCTAGTTAATACATCAGTAAAAATGGTAATCCTAAACTTCTAAGTTCTAAGCAAGAATACAAAGGAAAAGACTGTTTCACTATTGGGGTGTCCACAATTTTAAAATTGATTCACATAAGGTTATATTAAATTGGTGATATTTATTACTTGTCATATACATTACAAATAATTTTGCAGCTTATTGTACATTTTAAAATTTTCTTTAGTTTCTAAAGAAATTTGATGTTTTTTTTTTTACTCACAAGTAAACAGTCAACTTACAAAAGAAATAGTACAAATTATAGGTAAACAAGAACAAGAGTCAATCTCAGTAATAACAAATACATAAAAACTAATACAGATATTTTGCCTATGGAATCAGAGATTTTTTAAGTATCTACTTTTGATAAGGAAGCACAAAAATACATACTCCTCTTACACTGCTGTTGGAATTCAAATTTGGAGAAACCTTCCAAAGGATCATTTGGCAACATGTATCAAAATTCTTTAATATCTCCATTGCTTATTATACCTAAGGAGGAGTAAGAGGATTATTTTACAAAGATATTTTTCTAAGCAGGTTCTTTTTGTAAGACATTGAGAAATGGAAATTATATAAATTTCTAAAATCAAGGAATCTAAATGATAAAAATTAAAAACAAACAAAAAGCAAATTACTTTTTTTTTTAAGTGCTATGTAGAAAAGAATCTGGCCTTGAGCAAAAAGAGGTCTGGCCTTTGCCTTTGGCTTCTGCGAGATAATCTGTCACACCAACATATGTGATAGGGATGTCTTTATTAAAGGCAGAAGCCTGTCACACCTGATAGTCTAAAGGTTAAGGGCTAGCCCCGTCAGAAGAACCAAGCCTGTGATTTAAGGCAGGGTCTTTAAAACACAGGCTATCAGTCAATCTTGAAGATGAGATCAACCATGTGAACAACCTAATAACCAATCATACCTACATAAGAGAGCCCCAATAAAAACCCTGAACACCAAGGTGAGCTTTCCTGGCTGGCATCCATCTATGGCTGCCATAGATGGATGCCATCCATCCATCTAAATGTCCTGAGTACAAAGGAAGAGTCACTTTTAGAACCATCCCAGGCTCTGCCCTAAGTGTCTCTTCCTTTGTTTGATTTTTTGACCTGTATCTTTTCCCTGTAAATAAACCATAATTGTGAACATAATAGCTTTCAGTGAGTTCTGTTAGTCCACTGGCAGATTATTAAACATGAGGGCAGATTTGGTAACTCCCAGAACTTGGTGTTGATGTCAGAAGTCTTCAGTAGGCTCAACTGTCTAGAGGACTGCATGCCCAAATCTCACAATCTGGCTAGCTCTGGTTAAGTACAACTCAATGTTTATAAATACTACTATATTTACAGGTATTTATATATATGTGACTGGAAGTATGAACTCCAAAATATCAGTATTGGTTATATCTGGATACTGATATTATTGTTTCAGTGGTCCCTTTTTATGTTTTGCTAATTTTCTACAACAAATATTTATTGTTTGTAATCAAAAGATAAATAGTTTAAAAATGATTATGTAGCAAATTCATCAATCTAAAAGTAAAAAGATAACAAAATTAATCTTGATTGCCAAAGCCATCATTCTGGGAACCTGTAGGATATATTTTTATGTTGAGAGATAATCAAGAATCATTACTATGCATATCAATTTCTATAATAGTTCCATAACATTTAATAAAAAACAAAGAACAAGATTCAATATTATAGCTGTCAATGGTACAAAATCATTCCTCTCAGAAATAGGAACAAATGCCTTATGTATATATGTATGTATGTATGTATGTATGTATGTATGTATATGTCATTTCTATATACCAAAAACAAACAACAACAGCAACAATAAAAAAAAAACAGGAAAAAGAGAAAAGAGACAAGAAAGAAATTGAAGTGAAAGATTCTGTTATTCTTCAATGCTGATTTTTCCAATGGCTTATTTTATACATATAATCTAGGGGGTGTGTTTGCAAAGATAGGATACTGGAGTACATGTAGATAAGGGTAAGAAGCCAGAGAAAAACGACCAGAGAAAAAATGGTCTCAGCTGTATTTTCCATTAGCTACAATTTTATTCCTAATGGAGATATGTTTGAAATTCTGGACAATATAAGTGAGTTTGTTCGAAAATCA
This sequence comes from Macroglossus sobrinus, assembly GCA_004027375.1. NCBI lineage: Eukaryota > Metazoa > Chordata > Mammalia > Chiroptera > Pteropodidae > Macroglossus > Macroglossus sobrinus. The sequence goes on from PVKZ01002106.1 coordinate 151,024, forward strand.
ATAATGTCAAGCTGATACTACAGAACATACAAAAATGTTTCCTTAATGGAACAAAAAAGCAGCCCAAGAAAGTGGAGGGGGTGAGGACCAGCACATCTAAATCTAAGTCCACTACAAGTGGCCTCAAGTTCTTAAATTTAAAGAAAAGACAAAATTATCAACATGTTCACCTCATGTGATAATCAATTAACTAATGTAAAATGCTTGAAATAAGCATTAGTATGGATTATGTCAGCTCTTCAATTAGGAATAAATTCATGGTCATTTCAAAAGCTGCTTTTAATGGTGTTCTTTGTGGCGACTTCTTTCCCCTGACACTTCCCCATCATCCTACCTTAAGCTATGGGTCTCTCAACAGTGAACCTAAGAAATCAATCTGCTAATGTATAATTTGTAAGGCTCCTCTGACTAACAAATGGATAATTGATTCCTTCACAAATGCTGCATCCCCATGGACACAGGGAGGAATGAATAAGAAACTGAAGATGGAATTTCATTTCCTTCGCTCAGAGATCCACTACTTAGGCAATCTCAACACTCAGATAGCTGCCTATGCAGCTTCATGCTCTTTAATCACAGTTTGCAAGCAAGGTGCACTTACATTACATGTGTGAAAAGCCTCTGGAACCTAATTTGAGCTCCTAGAGAGGAGATATCTACTTTAAACCCAGCAGCTGGCACAGAAGAGCAGCTGTTGAAAGAATGAGAACTCCCAGTCTTTCAGAGTATGAGGCTCTGAACTGAAAAATAGGTTAAACAAACAAATAAATGCAAGCTCTGTAAGAAGACAACTAATAGCAGAATACATAAAAACAGAAACAGAATTTTGTTAAAAAGTTATTTTCCTAAAAATGAGAAAAGTTTTAAAGAATGGTAAAGCTTCAAAATACATTCAACAGAGAGTTAACTTCTAACATATCCCTGCTCTATTGGGAGCCAAGATTTTCAATACTCAGTATCAGGCTTGAATACCTGAAGAAGAGCTGGCAATCTACATATGGCAAACATATTCCCATGATACTCTGGTTCATAGTTTAAATGAAAATTCAAGAACTGTGTCTTCTTGTGAGGTTTTAAAGATCCTACATTTCTAAGATTTAATAACTACATTAATTTGAGGTTCTTAAAGTGATAATCCATCCAGCTTTTAACAGAAAGAAGCAGCTGTTTCTCAGGTGGAAGAATAATGTTTTATCATTCCCACCTGAGAAATAATTAGAAAAATTAAAAAGCTGCAAAGTCATTTACGTTCCACTCTAAATAAACAGAATGAGTAGTAGTGAAATGCGGTATAATAATGTGGCTAAAATATACTTTAGTCCACAAAGAAATATTGATCATCTATTATAAATTTATACTTTCAGAAGTACATCTCTTTTCACAGAAATATAAAAACGTTCCTAAAATTCACATGGAACCACAAAAGCAATCTTTAGAGAAAAAGCTGAAGGCATCAACTTTTTAAACTATATTACATCCTGATTTTAAACTATATTATAAAATTACAGTAATCAAAATAAGATGGTACTGACATAAAAACAGACACACAAACCAATGAAACAGAATGAAGAGCCCAGAAATAAATCCACACATATATGGTCAAACAGTATTTGACAAGGGAGCTAAAAATATTCAATGTGGAAAGGACAGTGTCCTTAATAAATGGTGGGAAATCTGGATATTAACATGTAAAATAATGAAATTGGACTCCTATCTTACACCGCTCACAAGAAATAACTCACAGTGAATCTAAAGATCTTAAAGGTAAAGACTTCAAGGTAAGATACGAACCTATAAAATACCTAAAAGAAAATACAGGGGAAAAGCTCCTTGACATTGATCTTAGCAAGGATGTTTTTTGATATAACATCAAAAGCACAAGAATAAAACCAAAAGCAAACAAAACAAAACCCTATCAACAAAATCAAATGCAGCCTACAGAACAGAAGAAAATATTTTCAAACCATGTATCTGATAAAAAGTTAATATCCAGAATATATATGAAATTCATAACAACTCAATATAGTTACCCGTCAATATCCATGGGGGTTTGGTTCCAGGACCCTCACAGATACCAAGTCCTTTATATAAAATTGCATAGTATTTGCATATAACCTAAACACATCCTCCTGCATACCTTAAATCAGCTCTAGATTACTTATAAGATCTAATACAATGTAAATGCAATGTAAATAGTTATAATGTATTGTTTAGGGAATAATAACAAGAAAAACTCTCTACATGTTCAGTACAAACACAACCATTCTAAATTTAACTACATAAAACATGTCAACAACAACATAACATTTTTTTCTTGAATATTTTCAATCTGTGGTTGGTTGAATCCATAGATATGAAACCTATGGATATAGAGTTCAGACTACAGCAAGAAAACAATCTGATTTTTAAAAATGGGCGTAGGACTTGAATAGACAATTCTCCAAAGAAGACATACAAGTGGTCAGAAAGTACATGAAAAGGGACTCAACATCACTAGTCATAAGAAATGCAAATCAAAACCACAGTGAGCTTCACCTCATACTTGTTAAAATGGTTTTAATCAAAAAGAGAGAAATGTTGGAGAAGATGTGGAGAAAAGGGAACTCTGGAGCACTGTTGGTAGGAATGTAAATTGGTACAGTCCGCTACAGAAAACAGATCACAGATACCTCAAAAATTTAAAAGAAAACTACCATATGATCCAGCAATCTCACTTCTGGGTATATATATCCAAAGGAAATGGAATCAAGATTTCAAAGAGATATTTGCACTCCCATATTCACTGCAACATTATTCACAATAACCAAGACATGGAAACAACCTAAGTGTCCATTGACGAATGGTACAGAAAATGTGGTGTGTACATGTGGAATATTATCTAGCCACAAAAAAAGAAGGAAATCCTGCTATTAACGACAACATAAATGGACCTTGACGGTATTACACTAAGTGAAATAAGTCAGACAGAGAAAGAAATACTGCATGATCTCACTTTTATATTGAATTTAAAAATATCCAACTTATAGAAACAGTGAAATGGTGGCAGCAAGGGCTGAGAGGTGGGTAAATGGGAAGATGTTGATCAAAGGGTACTATCTTTCAATTACAAGATAAGGAAATTCAGGGGACTAGGGTATAGCATGGTGACTATTCTTTTAATATTGTATCGTATACTTGAAAGTTGCTATGAGAGTAGAGCTTTAATGTTCTCATTATAACAATAATGACATTAAATGGTAATCATGTGAAGAGTGTGTTAATCTTACTGTGGTAAACATTTTGAAATATATATGTATAGCAAATCATGACACTACATACCTTAAACTTTGAACACATCTGTCAATTATATCTCAATAAAGTATACCGTAAACATTCATAACATTATCTGTCAATTATATCTCAATAAAGCTTGATAAAAAATCATATATTCTAAAAAAATACTAACCTATTTATAAGCAAAGTTGATTTCTAAGTGGAAGGTATTTATCTGATTAATTTATGTTAGTTAAAATATTGAGCATACCAATATTATTACTTTAATAATATGAAACAATTTCACATCTGTTATTTGAGGTGATGTCTGTTATATTTCCAATATAAGAGCTCAAAAATACTCCCCCAATATCACTACCCATTTAACTGCTGATGATTTTCCTTATAGTGATTTCAGATCAGCTGTAGTGCTTCAAGGAGCTTTATGGTTCATCATAGCTCTCCCTTGATGCTGTGAAATTAATGTGAAGAAATACGAAATGATTAAGGTACATAGTACACTACATACATGTATCTCCAGAAAGCCTTAATAAATATTCTACAACTTTCACAAGAAGAATACAGTTTGGTAGAAAAAATAAATTTAAGTATCTCTAATTAGCCATTTTAATTTTAATTTTAATGACCAAAAAAATAAAATTACTCTGTTAGAAAAAAAAGTCCTTGTTTTTAACTCTTAACTAATATTTTAGAAATAATCTAAAAAAAAAACTCATTTGGAAATGATAAGAATGGAAAGAACTTTTAAAGAACAGTTACTTTAGAAACAAAACAATTTTGTCCATTCATTGTGCCATCACTGTTTTAAGTTAACACCTAGGTTATAAATTGCAACATTTATAAGCAAGCTTATTTATCAATCTCTAATAGTCATTAAAACATTCCTAAGTGCTTTTTTTTAACTTTTAAAAATATCTTCAACAAGATTTTTTAACCACCTCCCCCATAAGAAAGAGCACACTGGATGTGACTTAGATGTTGTAAACTTACAAGGACAACTAACCCCTCAAATCCTAGACTGCTGTCTTTGTGTGGAGCCTCAGACCTACAGGCCCTGTGCACAGCTGACTGGTGAAAGGCTCAGACATTCATCCCACTGCTGCGCCCTGCCAGGACGGCACTACCTCAGCAGAGGCAAGGGCACAGAACAGCCTTTCAGACTGCAGAAGGCTTATTAGATAGATGTTCGTTTTCTAAATCCTAACAACCTTTAAAAGCACCGGGAGGATTTGGAAGGGATTGCCTCCTAAGAAGCTGGCATACTGCTGATCCCTAGATCTGTTTTCCTTTTGTTAAACTTCATCTCTGCCTGTGCCTGCCACATCTCTGCAGACAAAGGTAGGAGGCTGGCTTGTACACGACATGTACTCAAGACAGTTATTCACAATCTGGCTATGAGTAAAACACATTTGATAAAAAGCAAAACCTGGCTTCTGGTCCACATTTTCTCTTTTATTCACATGCCAGACCCTGTGCTGGATGCCATGTATTCATAGTGAATATGGTTAATGTTGCCCTAATGAGGCTTGCAAATCACCGAAACACTGTTCATGTTTAAGATGGTGATATTCCAGGGATTACAAATCTGCAGTTCTATAAAGAGAGATGGATGAACAGCAAATTGTAGTTGGAACTCATTCTCCCTAGGGCTTTCAATGCCCATTTGCTTGAGAGTTCAGAGTGGGCATTTTGGAGACATATCCCTATAATGCCTTGAACGGTTGTCTACATACTGAATTTGGCAGATGAGTGTGGAAAACTTCAATAGAACTTCTAAGTACATCAGCCAGCAACAGCATAAGAAGCCAGCGAAGTTTCTCTTCCTAGTATCTATTAGAATCACTGAGCACTTGCCAGCTACTACACACTGTGCTAGGTTGTAATGTCATTGTAAAACAATGTTTTACTACAAAACCATTGTTAAAAGAATTAATGTTTGTTCCACACACAAATAACTTGAAAAGATAAACAATTAACAGTTTTTGAAATGGTGAAATACAATGTGTGACGTATAATAAAAATTATTTCTTGCTAAAATGAGTCAGTATTTTCTTTGCTTACACATAGATCCAACAAAAATACAAAAGAAGGAATGATATAAAAATGAAAGCAGAGTTACCAGAGAAAGCACAGTCATTGGAGCATTGCAAGGGAATAGTACAGAAAAAAACTGACTAATAAATGCATTTAACAAAAGAGCGGCAATTAGTATTACCAAAAGCCCTACATAATACAAAAAAGATTAAACAAAAAATGGACAAACAAGGCCTACCTTCAAGATGTTCTGTGTACACTTGGAAATACTTCTAATTTAGAATTTAACACATTATATTACAGATCATTGTTTACATGACTAGCTCCACAACTGATTCAACCTGTGAACAGGGGCTGTGTTTCGTTATTCTTTACATCTCTTGGGCAATCTTACAAAATGTTTGCTGAAGAAATAAGAAGCAATCACTAAATAAATATTAAATACATATTCTGCACAGGGTATTCAAAGAAGGCTTCACAAAGAAGGCAGGACACTGGGCACTTCCATAGGCAAAGGCCAGAAAGCACATTCCAACAAGAGCAAAAGGACGAAGTCTGTATATAGCGCAGACCACGATGTAGAGTTGACTATCCCCCACCCTCTGCCCCAGAAAGGAGAAGCCCTGAGGGATGAAGAGAAGAGCTCTGTTTTATTCCACAGGCATCAAGGAGGCACTCGAGTGTTTTCAGTCAGGGGAATAACAAAATCTCAGCACTCCTTTGGGAAGATTACTTGAGCAGCTATGTGAAGGATGGATTAGGAGAGACAAGAGATGGGGTGATAACTTGGGTTTCACTGCAATAACTCAGGTGAGATTCAATAAAGACCTGAACAAGGTGGGGTGGCAATATAAAAAAAAAATGAGTTAAAAAAAGAACGAGATAAGAGAAGAATCTAGGGGATATACAGGAAAGAGTGGAGGCATATGATAAAGGATATAAATACCACAGAGACAGAAGTAAACACTGAGGAGTAGAAGAAAATGGGGCCTTTTGGAGAGATGATATTTATCAGGAGCCTAGAAGAGCCTAGTCTTTGAGGTTAGGCAAAGATCTGCTTTTTCTTTGCTATAGTATTTAGACTAAAAAACAAAAACAAAGAAAACAACAAGAAAACAAACCTTTAATTTATCTGACCCACTAGACCCCATTGATTAAAAAAAAAAAACAAGGACTTAAGAAAGATACATGGTCTAATTAAAAGGCAGGACCTTATTGAGAGCAGTTTAGTGCTGTCAGCCTAGGGAGCCAGGACTCAGCAGCAAAGATACAATGCAGTCCTTTCTGTCCTTGTGGTAATTCACTACAAAGACATGCCATGCATTGTACAATGCAACTTGTCTATCTTAAATAACAATTTAGCATAGAAATAAACACTGATCTTTTAATACTCAAATGAATTAGGATAAAAGGTGGACACAGTGAATAAGGTAGCCATGCTGCTAAGATTCCTAGCCTATTGAGTTCTAACACTACAATTCCGGAAAACAATTTGTTACCCCAGAGAACACTGCCCTAGAATGCATAATAAATTTCTTTCTATAAGAGTAAATACAACAGAAAGCATATAACAGGAAAAGGAATTACAAACATATTATTATTCTTCAAAATCAAGTCTTAGAGGTCTACCTCTTAGACTATCCATGCCCTAAGCACCTGCTATGCCATGCCTTTAGAACATAAATTTCATAAACAAAATCAGCTCAAGAAAGCCAAACATGGTGTCAAATGCATGTTTATGTGAACATCTAAGCAGAGCCCACAGATTATACGTGCTTACTTTCTCAGTATGTAAGTTAACGATGAAGAAAAAAATCTGTCAGGAGTAAAGACATTCTTCCTTATTTTTTCTCACCTTTATTTTTAACTTTATAATTGCAGCAGCAATGCTAATGCATTCTATTTATCTAAAGACATTTGATAAAGTAAAGCCTTTGTCTTTCCACAGTTAGAAAAAACTCCTTTTCTAAAAAGAGCAATACAGATTCTTTAAATAAGTAATTAATCAAATACAAAATGCCTAACTTATTTTTCAGACATAAGATGAAGACAGGCCATTTAAAACGTCACAAATTCAGATGTACCTTCACCACAGAAATACTGCTACAATACTAATGCTCTCTAGTGTAAAAGCACTGCTTTATCAATTCCCCATTAAGTCATTTTCCAAGTAGACTGTTATCTCTCAACGGTCTCAAAAGAAGCATCTTGTAAACCAAGTCACAATGTCTCTATACTAAAAAAAATTCCTGGAGTCAACTCTCTAGACCTGCACTGCATTTCACAGAGCCTAGTTACATACATAAGCATGTTCTTAAAACACTTAAGAAATAAACTTATTTCTGCCATGTGATTAAAAGATACCCACTCCCCAAAGGGAACAAAGGATCTGATGGAGCAGTAGCAAAATCAGTCTGTAAGAATGGGTGTGTCAAGAAGTTTCTCTTTCTTCTTCCCTTCTTTTTCCTTTTATTTCCTTCCTGCCTCCCTCCCTCACCACTTCTAGGTTTGTCTGTCCTATACACACTGAACACTGTTAAAACCAACCATATTAATAAATTTATGAATAACAGTTCTCTTTCAAGAGGTGTCCTAAATGCCTATCAATGGACTCTTGGCTTAATCCCATTCCTCATTATGGTTGACATTTACTGAGCCTGGTGCCATATATTCCACACGTGTATCTTGAATAATCCTCAAAATAATATCAGTCAAGAATGTGACTGTTCTACATTTTATAGGGAAAAGAATTCATACAACTCAACCAAAAAAACAAACAATCCAATTAAAAAATGGGCAGAGGATCTGAACAGAAACTTCTTCCAAGAAGACATACAAATGTCCAACAGACATGAAAAGATGCTCAACTTCACTAGCTATTAGGGAAATTCAAATAGAAACCACAATAAGATATCACCTCACATAGGTAAGAATGGCTATTATCAACAGGACAAGTAATAACAAGTGTTGGAGAGGTTGTAGAGAAAAAGGAACCTTTAACACTGCTGGTGGAAATGTAAATTGGTACAGCTACTATGGAAAAAAGTATAAAGGTTCCTCAAAAAACTAAGAATAGGATTACCATTTGACCCAGCGACCCTTCTTCTGGGTATTTACCCCCCAAATTTGAAAACATTTAGCCATAAAGATACATGCACCCTTATATTCATAGCAGTGTTATTCACGGTGTCCAAGAGATGGAAACACCCGAAGTTTCCTTCAATAGATAATTGGATAAAAAAGTTGTCATACATGTATACACTGGAACATTACTCAGTCATAAGAAAAAATGAAATATTGCCACCTGCGACAACATATCTTGAGATTATTATGCTAAGAGAAATTAAGTCAGATAGAAAATGTTAAGAACCATATAATTTCACTTATATATGGGATATAAATCTGAAAGCAACAAGAGAACAAGACAAACAGAGACTCATGGACACTGACAACAGTTTAGTGGTTACAGAGGGGAGGGGGCGGGGGGACATATAAAGGTAAAGGGTGTCAAACATATAGTGACAAAAAGAAATTTAACTTTGGGTGGTGTGCATGTAATGCAATATACAGATGTACTATAGAATTGTTTAATCAAAACCTATATAATTTTATTAACCAATGTCACCCTAGTAAATTTTAAAATAGGTGAAAAGAGAGTTACATAACCTGCCCTAACTAATGAACATGTTGCAAGAGATAGAAGCCAGAAGTCTGAACCTGCACCTAGCTCACAGCCATAGCACCAAAATGCCCAAATCCTGGCTCTGGACCACAATCCACCAACTGCAGAAACTGGCCAGGCACCCTGCTAATGGGTATTAATGCCCTGTCAGTCTTTATCTCCAATAATCCCATCAGAACTTCTCTTTCTACATGCATTCTGGGGTAGCTGGATTTCCAATAATGCAACTAAACAAGGCCCTAGTGGGGCTAATAAAAGAAAATGTGAAATTAGTAGGTTCAAGGGGTTGTAAAATTTTGTACAGTTCTTTTCCTGGCAAGACAAGAACTTCAGACTCCATCATGATATCAAGGAATAAATTCTCCTCCTCACAGTACAGTGAAGATTTTCTTCTTGAGGAAGAATTAAGACTTAAATGCACAAAGTAAAACTTTAAAACTTTTGAAAGGAAATACAGAACAGTATCTAAAAAATACAAACCGTAAGTGAGAAGACTGATATATATTTACTGCCTTTAAATAAAAAACTTCTGAACAGCTGAAAATACCATAAATGAGGAATTAAAAGATAAACCGTAGACTAGAAGACATTTGCCACTCTTTGAACAAGAAGATATTCTATATGTCCTCTGTCACTGGAGGAAAGTGCCAATTCCCTGGCCTACCACTGTCTGGTAACTGGTATTGATCAGACTTCTAAATGTTTTGCCCAACTGATAGGGGTGAAATAATGTCTCAATGTTGAGGTAATTTCACACTTCCCTGATTATCCCATGATTACTAGAGAAATTGAGCATCTTTTTATATAGTTATTGGAGACATTTTGAGTTCTTTGTCTGAGAAATTCTTGTTCATACTGTTTGCCCAATTTCTTTCTGGGTTGTTTGTCTTTTCCTTATCAATCTGTAAGAGTTTGTTCCAGAGGTAATATTTTAACAAAAATACGTGCACTGTTAAAATTTGCTACAAACGTCTTATTATTATAGCTTTTATTGAACTCGAAAACAAGTGAACAAACAAAAACAAAAACATTCAGATTTAAAGTATTAATTTAGTATAAAAATAGATGTTGTACTAAAAGTAAATCATCAGTAAATCATCAGTGTTTCATTTAATAATAGAAAGATTTAATTGCAAGTGTGAAATCTGACTTGCTGATAACTTCTGATTTTGAGCCATCACATGAGCCACCCTGATCGATGTTGTTACTTTTGCTTGTAAATAATCAACTCTTTAATTACAGATTAACATAGAACTTAACATACATACTGACTAAGTATATAAACTAACAATTCTCAAAAGAGTAAACAGCCTCATGAACAGTCAGAAAAATGCAATCTAAATCAATAAATTCCTATTTTCTAGAAATCTATATAGCAAAGAATATTTGAATAACAGCCAATGCTGCTGATGAAATATAGTGACATTTTCATACAGTGCAAATGGGTATATTAATTCAGTTTAACCTAAAGTGCAGTGAAATCCAGCAATCTGCAGCAAACCTTAAACACGTTCATAGTATCTGACCTAGCCATCACCTTAAAGGAGTTGTCCAAAGGAAATAATCTCTCACAAGATTCCTAGCCCACCCAAAAATATCCATCCCAGTATTAAGCCTAGATTTAGCATCATTCATTAAGTGTACAGGGCACTAGAATGTTGGTTCCACAACAGCTCCAGGTAGTAAAAGACATGCTTTTTAAAGAAACTGATTCTATGATTGGAGTGGTGCTCACCCCCTTCCCCTAATTCCCATTCATAATTTGAGCCTGGCTAGGGTATCCTATCAAACAACCTAGAGCAACTGCTTCAGGTAGAAGTAAATAAATACACCAACCAGGCCCATCAAAGTCTCTCCAGGCAGGTTTTTTGCCAGAGTTACTGAAGTAATCTTTTCATGTCTGTGAGGATTACAGTGCTGTGACATCAGTCTCGGACTGTGGGCCAACCATGATGCTCACCTGATGAAAGGGCCTATGCTAGAGATAGGGACTCTAAGACATTGTTTGAGCCCTGAAGCCCCACTTCATCTTGACTTACAAGAACTTCTGTTGATTAAGCTTGGCTGAGTTCAATTTCTGTCACTGAGAGACCAAGTGCTCTAAGATGTTCATTTTTTCCCACTAAAGTAAAATGAAATTACATTTCTAAACTACCTCACAGGGCATTTAATTCCTTCTCTCTGAGAGGAAACTCTTCTAGAAAATCTACCACAATTCGGACAGACTTTCTGATAACTAGGCAGATGTAGTGAAACAAGATATTTAGCACAAAATCTGCTACGAAGAAACCTATAAAACAAATCCTTACCTATCTAGTTATTCCACTTTCAGTCATTATATCATTTCTATAAAAGGTGGAGCTCCCTCTATATAAATATACAATACAGAGCTCATATTATACCAATATAGAACCAAACTGAAAAAAAATATTAATAATATTGGTAAAATTCTTTCACCTCTCATAAAAATTAAACTTTTGGTATTTTCTCCAACCATACTTCATTTGTCAGAAAAGGCAAATATTAAACAAAAAATTTTTAAAAGACAGGTATTTTTTTCCTTTCGATAACTTAAAGAAAAGCCAAAGAATACAGTAATTAGATAATCTAGATTTATAATGTCAAGCACTTGAAGAATATCCAACAGTTTAGTTACAAACATGCAAATAACAGTAAGTATTCTGAGGTGTAGACATGACCTCTGAGAACACATTATTCTGTTTTTTCTGTAGCTTGTCTCTTTATTATTTTTAACAGCCTTATTGAGATTTAACTGACAAACAATAAACTACAGATATTTAAAGAGTAAATTTGCTAAGTTCTGACATATCCACTTGTGAAAACTTCACTACATTCCTATCAGCCCTGAAAGTCTCATGCTACTTTAAAATCCTTCCATGCCATCATTTGCCCATCTCCAGGCAAACAATGATCTACTTTCAGCCACTATAGATTTGTTTGCATTTTCTTGACTTGTATGTAAATTAAACTACACAATATATTGCCTTTTCAGTCTGGCTTCTGTCACTTAACATGATAAATTTTAGATGCATTTATGTTATAGCATGTATCAAAAGTTCATTCTTTTTTACTAATAAGTAGAATGCTATGCACAATATGGATATACCATATTTTGTTTATCTGTTCATCTGTATATGGACATATAGACTGTTTCCACTGTGGGAATAGTCTATATGTCTTAATTATTTATAACAAATAAAACTGATATAAACATTCATGTACAAGTCTTTGTATGAACATATGCTTTCATTTCCTAAGGGTGGAATGGCTGGATTATATGGTAGGTGCATATTTAATGTTTTAAAAAACTGCTAAACTATTTTCCAAAGTTTTACATTTCCACCAGTAGTATATGAGAGTTCTACATTGTCCATATCCTCACAAACACTTGGTATGGTCAGTCTTTTTAAAAATCATCTGGGAAATCTTTTAAAAATAGATTTCTCAATGCCCGCAACCTCTGCCAAACAAAACCCTTTTTACTGGTGAGGATTTTGGACTATTGCTTCATGATTTGTACTATTAGAATCAAAGCTACAAATGCCATAAATGGGATGAAGAGATACTTCTTGGGAAATAAAAAACGTTATACAAATATAAGATATTATTATCTTATTTAACTTTAGTTTAAAATATTTTTACCTAGAAGTGAAAACTAAAGTCAGCAGTATTTGTTCATTCTTTTTTTTCTCTAATACTTATTTTACTCTTGCTGTGTTTACAATGAAGAAAAAAGCTCTTGATTAAATATGGCAAATATACACTCAAAGAAAATCAGCAAATTCAAGTCATAACAGTGCTTTTAGAACTGAAAGAATCCCTTTTTAAGAATAATAATACAGAACTCCACAAAGCAACTACAACATGAGAAACAGGAAAACTAATAAAGGAAAAAACATCAGATGAGAAGTTGAAGATTAAGGCTTCTTTCAAAAAAATAATGCAAATCTAAAACTTGTCACTTGAAAGTCATATACCTAATATGGTAATGATCATGAAGAAGCCAGGGCCTCATAAAATACTTTTCCACAGCAGACTACCAAAATCTTAAGTAAGGCAAACAAACAAAAATAGCACCAAACCATCATCCTATCCTAATATAAAAAATAAATAAATAAATAAATAAATAAATAAATAAATAAGGTGCAAAACTATAGAGAACTTAATTCTCAAAGATGTCATATAGGCAGAACTAAAAAAAAGTGTGGGCAACTGGAAACGGATATGGGCAAATTTAATGTTGATACCATAAATTACCTGAGGAAGGATGTAAGATATACTTAATATAAAAGTGACATCAGAGAAGATTTAACTGAAGGAGTATACTGAGTAGACACAAGAACTGAGTAAATAAATTAATGAGAGAACAAACATATGAATGAACTCATACAGTATTTTTCTTGGTTTGTCTTTTGGCAATGGAACAAGCACTGTATACACCATGGATCTTAGCAATTAAATACTGAAACTGCTACACAATATTAAAAAGATTTACTTAGAAGCAGAATATCACAGAATCATTAACTGGAGCAGGAAATTTAAAAGATCAATCAGGTAAAACATTTTTTTAAGGTAAGGAGAAATGAGTAACACCACAAACAAGAGCTCTGCCCAATACCAGTTCCACATTTTAATGGATGGCAACTGAAAGACCAAATGCTTACTTAAGTCATCAAGATGGGAATTCAGTGTCCAGGAGTTAGATGAGAGGGCCAAAAGTAGACTCCTCTTGCCTGAAAGGGATGCTAAAGCCAAACGAGAACTCAAAATTTTCCTGATGTGTATGATTAAAGCACATAATTTCTTTTCTGTCACCATTCAGTGGTTTTGTTTCTTTTAAGCAAAACGATACAACCCCTTCCTTTTCACCTACAATGTGTCAGATTTAGAAACGCTGGTCTTCTTTATGAACCACACCAATATCTTATGAAAGATCTTTCGACAAGTGCTGACACTTCCTTCAAAAAAGTATTATCTGTCTCCCAAAATGATAAACTTTTCCACTCCAAATGTTCACAATCACACAACTATGGATGCCCTTGATACTTTCAAGGTAAGGTACATCCTAAACATGAAATCGAGCTTCAAATTCAACATTTCCTTCCTCCTCGGTGATTACAAATCACAATTAAAACATTGAAAAGCCTGGATCTTCGCTTTCAATAAATATAATTCACATAAAATATTAGCTTTATATATTTAGAAGAGAGAAACTAAACCAATAAGGTGATTAATCAATTTTCAATTACATTTGCCATCTGTACAAGATGATGGGGCATGTACTTAAAACTGACACTGGTGACCAGATGAAGGAGTTCACACTATAAGTACTCCACAAATCCCTTTGTGTGTAAATTAGCACCATTATTCACCAATAAATTTTTTCCTTTTAATAACATTTCACCTAGACATTCTACAGTTATAATTTTAAAAGAATACATATAAGAGTATTTTCAAATGCTTAGTTTAAAGGCAAGTAGATGACTATAATTAACTAAAGAATTGCAATTAAACAAATTTTAAAAAACATTTTTAAATGGAGTTCGTATATAAAAGATACCCAGTCAAAATACTTTATATGTAGACGTCTTTCTTTACAAGGTTCACCTTTAAAATTTTTAGCATATACTATAAAGTTCAAAGTTACTTTTTCACCGATTTAATTGATGAAGATCCTTCCTTTATGCTATTAAAACAAATAGCTAAACGTAATAATATAAAGTACAAATTTTCACATAAGATTTAGCTCATACATTATTTTAAAATGTATACTTACTACATCAAACTTCTGAGTGATGTTCCCCTGGATATCAAGTAAATAAACCTTGCCATAATGTGTGCCCAATGCCAAAAACTGTAAAAAGAACAGACGAGTCAGCTTATTAATGTACCATTAACATACAATTAGTAATAAAACCATTTTCAAAGTCAAGATTCTTAATGTATAAGTGATTTGCAAGGCCTTAGAAGGTATGCAATCTTTAAAGAAGGTATGTTTCCAGCTTCAGGGAAATAACAGAACAGGGCCTACTTTATTGTGATAGTGCAAGCCAGCTGTCAGAATGACTCATGAGGACCTTCATCTACTGACAACTAATGGTGCGTATGTGGTCTGTACACAATGCCTGATGGACTGAGGCAGCAAATTAAAATGCAGCTATGAAAGCACGACCAACCTGAGGTTGAACTCAAAATCAGAAGGGAACAATTAAGCAACTTGCTTAATTTATGGCAAATGTGTAAATTTGTGCTATTATTTAAGTTCAACATATACACACACAAACACACAACAAAGTATTTATTATTTCTTAGGAAAATCCATACTATAACAAGAGAAGAAAAATTCAGAATTAGAATGTTTCTATAAAAGTTAATTTATAATACTGAGTGTAACTGTTGATATTCTAATGCAAAATAATGCTTTTCTGTCACAAAATAACTATTAAGCTACACATTCATTTTATGGTATAAAATTAGTTCATAACTTCCACTGTTTTTTTAATTCTCTGAACAAACCCTAAACAAACCAGAAAAAAAATTAGGACTATCTGAAATATGACATGAGATTTTTCTTCCTTTTTATTTATTTTACATAG
The DNA here is from genome assembly GCA_004027375.1 of Macroglossus sobrinus. NCBI lineage: Eukaryota > Metazoa > Chordata > Mammalia > Chiroptera > Pteropodidae > Macroglossus > Macroglossus sobrinus. The sequence goes on from PVKZ01002106.1 coordinate 166,630, forward strand.
TATTCAAATAGTTCCAAATTATCTGTATTTCACTGCATATGAGCATGCTTCATTGCAACCTATAATGAACTGCTCAAATTTACAGGCACTACTAAGCATTTCACTCAAGCAGCACAATCTTTAAAAAATAACCTTACAGAAACTCATGACTTAAAAAGATTTATCAAAATATAATTGCTTAAAATGAAATCTCAGTTCAGGCACTTAAAATATGAAGCTACATTAAAGAGCAGCAACAAAAAGGGAAAGAAGGGGTTCATTAGAAATTCATCCCTTGCAATGCCTTTCACTCCTGCAAGGTTGCCTTTTTTCAAGAAGAAAAGTCCCCTGGGTAAAAAAATCAATACTGGTTAATAAAACATCAGGTGTGCAGACATAACTAGGTATGACGATTCCGTGGCACAGGCTTGCCTGAATGCACCAGGTGCCATGCCGATTACTCATCCAGGGCAGACAGCAAGCCTGGTGAAAACAGGATGCCTGGCCCTGGAAAGGAAAGGGGCAAAGAGGTAATTCTGGGGGGAAATTAGTCTGAATATTTAGAACAAATTAGGATATTTTCTCCAAAGCAAAAGAACATTCTAATCAGAAATAGAGGACTCCGATAATTGTAATTTTTTTTCTACAGTGACACTCTAACAATACTTAAATTAAGAAAATCACGTCCTACTAACAATATTCTACTTCATTCTGAGGCTATCTTTGGTAACAGAATGAGTCTTAAAAGCTCACTGCACCCCAAGTACTCAATGGTATTGATTCTCCTCATAAATACTATATTCAGTTTGTTAGAAAACTAAGGGGGACTGGACCCTTAAAATGCTTTTCTAATGGGTCATTCTCTGACACCTCTGTGAAAGCTGTACTTGAACTTCCAATTATTCTTTATTTTATTAGTTTTAAAGGTTCTATGCAAGGTACTTTATCCAAACATTAACTCCTTCCCTTTTTATTTTTTCAAAATTAGTGGTTTAATACATTTAATATTTAAGACAGAAAGAAAACATACAATAATTATTTTGATTTTACAGTTTCAACTTAAAACTATAATTACCTTAGAATACTTCTGAAAAAAAAAACAGTGCTTTTTATGACTTGACCATTTATTTACAAAAACATTTAGTTATTTAGATTAGATAAATTATTGCTGTTCCCTTTTAGAAATAATTTTATGTACTCTTAAAACGCAAATGTGATAAACCAATTAGGTAGGTCTTCAAAAATTTATATAACTACCAAAACTATTGGTAAGTCATACTTATATTTGTTAATGTTTCTGACTACTTAAAATAAAACCAAAAAAAGAAAACTAGCCATAAATCACAAATGTAAATACAAAGCCTTGTGCTTTTGTAACAACTAATTTTTTTTTTAACCTGGGAGCATTTAAAATCCAGGATAGGCAAAGAATATATGTAAATTAATTAGCACCTTCATGTTTAATTACAGAAACTCAACTCTTTTTTATAAACTATCAGATTGGGCATCCAGTCCTTCTGAATCATCCCCTATCATAACTGCTTTTACTTTGAATAATTGGGCTTTTTGTACATATACAAGTAAAAGTGATAAGCAGTCCTTTGGACACCATTGAGGAAAAAAGCAGCAGCACATTTCAAATGTGGTCAGCTGTATAACATTTATGTTTCACATAGTGTTTTATAGTATTCAAAGTATTAGAGCAGAAAGTGCCTTCAATTACACGTCAAGAAATAAGTTCATGAGTTGATGTGACTTTCCTGGAAACAGGCAATAATAAGTGCCAGAGCTAGGGTTAGAATTAAGAGCTAAAATATTCTCCATTGTACCAGAAATCTCATAAATAAAAACATGGGCCTCAGATTAAGAGTGCAGTTTTAAAAGTTAGCACAGACTATAGTTCCGACTGTCAGGCTCCTTGGCCAAGTTGGTTTAGATTGTTTGCCATTTCACTCATTCGATGGTTATTCAACACACAACAAACAATAGTGCATCGATAGTAAGCATAGATAATTAGCAAGCATGATTTAAAAGGCTGATATTATAATGAAGATGGATATAAAAAACTGATATTATTACATTTAAAGAGTACGCCTAGAATGGAATATCTCAAAAACTTTATAGTGTCAGCTGCACTGAACTTTGAAGAAGAAGTCAGACACTAGAAACTGAGGCAGATGGAGCAGGCTTATAGTAAAGACCATTTTAGGCTGTGTGATTACAACCTGCTCAAAGCTATGGAGTTTCAAAAAAAGAAGCAGAACAAAGTCAAGAAATTACAAGTAGCTCTATATGGCAAAAGTATCTAGTTCATGCCCAGGGGAGGAGACAGGTAATGGGGCAGTTAAGGTTGGTTAATAGGAGGCATTTGAATATTGATGGAGAAATGAAAAGTAGGAAAATAAAGGGAAGAGTATGTGTGTCCAAATCATGAAGACATCATAAAGTCAATAAAAAGTTCTAGGAAGAAGGATTTACACAATCAGATTCAAGTTTCTGGAAGATTATTTTAGCAGAAAGAACTGTTAAGAATGGACAAGAATGAAAGCAAATCTGAAGGAAAACAAATTGGTTTGCAGTACCTGCATTAGTTCCAGGGAGAAATGAAGCATGCATGAACTAAAATAGAAGGGCTCAGGATGGGAGTGGATTCAAGCAGGTGAGAGGGAGTGGAATCCATGCAAATGTTATGAGTAAAAAGAGCTAAGCATTGCCATCAGAACGCCTCATCTGTGGCAGAAAGTAGTAAGAAATAAGGCCAATTACAAGGGGCCAAGGCCCTCATAGAGGGCCTTACATACCACATTAAGGAGCTTTGATTTTATTAGTAGACTGCGAAATCATACAAGGGTTTTAAAATCTTTATTTTTGATAGATCATTCTGGCAACCAGGTGACAGATGAGTTTTAAGTAAAAAAACTAGAGGCACGTGAGTGCAGGCAGAAAATGAGGGCCTAAGCTAGGGCAGGAATGGTAAGAAAATCACCAGGACTTAGGGAATGACTGGGTGGAAAGGGAGGAGTCACATGAGACAAAGAAGATGGTGATGCCACCAAATGAAAAAGAAATTAAAAAAAAAAAAAAACAGATGCAAGATTACAGAGAAAATAAGATGAGTACATTATGGACATGCTGAGTTTCAGGTAAAACCAGAAAAAAAAAGTAGAGATGTTCAGGAGGCACTTGGATAAATAACACTATTCTGGGAAGGGGCAATGTAGGTGGTCACAGAGGTCATGAAATTTAAAATAAAAAAGTACAAATTTAGAAGGAATGTAGACCATGGACCAAATCTTGGGAAAATCAACATGTAAGGGAAAGGTGGAAGTAAAAGAAAGTGAAAGAGGCAGTGGGAGTAACAGAAATGATCAAGAAAATAATAACAGAAGAATGTAATGATAAAGATGTTTTCAGAAGGTGAGATCCACAGTTTTAAAAACAGAAAAATGTCCATCAACTGATGAATGAATAGACAAAATATGGTATATTCATAAAATGGAATACTATTCAGCAATAAAAAGGAATGAAATAGTGATACAAGAAATCTCAAAAACATTATGCCATGTGAAAGAAGCCAGACACAAGAGACCAAACAACATACAATTCCATTTATATGAAATACCCAAAATAGGCAAATCCTAGAGACAGAAAGTATATTAATGGTTACATGAGGATAGAGTTAGATCTGTTCATTGACATAGTCTGTATCATTAGAAGAGAAGGGATGAAATGAGGTGGTGAACAAAAGGGCCTTTGAACAAGAGGAAGAAATCTTCTGTAGGTCAGGATAGGCATGAATTCGAATGAGCTGGAAATGGGTAAAGGGATCAGGAACTGAGGCTGATTGATCATGCCTGATAGTTTCAATTTTTCCTTTTTTTAAATTTTCTTAATTAAATAGAAATAACAGCATCCTCTGAAAGGAAAGGGATAGTGGTTGAGAAGGAGAATTGAGGGCTAAAGAAGCTAATGAAGAACAGATAAAAACAACATTTTAGTGGCCGAGGACATAACAAAGGACAGGGGTGTAAAAGAACTGAAGAGGCTGGTAAAGTTAGAATAGTTAACCATTTAATGGAGTTAGAGAATTTTTTTTAAAACTCCATTTTTTAAAATGGATTAGAGATCAGGGCCTGTAAAGTCACAGAACAGGATTAGGAGAAAAATAAACACAAAATTTGAAAGAGAAAAGGGGTCAACAGAGAAAGATCCTCAAGTTCCAGGTACTGACACCATCCAGAGTGTGGTCTTAATAATGGGAAGATGAAAGAGGGCAGAGTGGAATTAAATGAGGTTGAAGACGAGTTGCTCCATAGTGTAGTGATTAGCACGTCTGTTTTACAAGCAGAAGGTACTGGGTTTGCGCCCCAGGTGGAGCCATGAACCATACCCCGGGTACACCAGGCACTGGGTGCACACTGCAAGCATGTGAAAGGAGACTTCTCGCCTTCAGAGATCCAGTTCTTAAGGAGAAAGGGCAACATCCATAGGTCAGTGGTGGAAGAGGTCGGGGGGGGGGATAAAGAGGGTGTAAAAATGAATTTATAAAAATAGATATCTAGATAAATAGATAGGTAGATAAATGAATGAATGAATGAATGAGTGAATGAATGAGTGAATAAATAAATAGATCAGGCTGAAGAACTGCCAGGCCATTCTTCAGTAAGTGAAATAAGATGACAAGGAAGTTGGGAGATAGATAGCAGCAACAGGTAGGGGTAAACAGTGGTGCAGCCAAAAGGCAGGCACCTCAAAGGAGAGGGTTTCTGGTAAAACAGCAATTATTCCTGTAACATGTTGAGCAAGTACAGAAATCAGTTTACAATGGAATGAAATCTGATAAGGAAGGAAGATGAGGTAACACAGAATAAAGCCAGGAGACAGATCGGAGCTGGGGAGTCTGTCTTTTGTAGAGGGACAAATATTCACTCACAGTGTTCACAGGGAAGAACAGTGCACTGGTTGAAACTGCTTGGCTTCCTATAGTCTGATTATGACACATTTTGTTTCAGTTCAAGAATGGGCTAAGGGTGCTGTATAGTACTTAGCCTGGACTCAGAAAGTTAGTGGGAGCTTTATGATAGCAAAGACCCAGACTGGAATATACTAATTCATTCATATAATATATAAGTAATAATATGAGGCCTTTCTACTGATTCCTATTACCTCCAATGTAATCTCTTCTACCCTTATGAAAGCACTGTTTATAATCTTAACACTTTCCTACTCTTCTTCTTACGATTTGAGTAAAGTGATACTGTTTCCAAAACCACTTCCTATAAATCTTTCACATCCACCATCATCTAAATTCTACTTGATGCACCCTTGCACTGTGCTCCATATATGTGTACAAATACAAATATATATATAATATTATTGGTTGTCATTTTGATTTTTTTGTTGGTGAGGAAGAAGGGAGGAAGACACAATTACTGTAAAAAAAAACACCACTAAAAGCAGCAGGACTCCACAGGATAAACTCACAATAGAAATGACTTACAGAAGAATCTGCTATAGGGCTACCTTACCTTGTCATGGACTGTCATACAGCTAGCTGCATCCTTCTGAAGTATCTCAGTTACCCCATTGGAAAGCCTTTCATACTTCAGTTTAGGCTCCTCTTCACTCTCTTCTTCCTGCACAAAAATTAAAGAAAATTACAGCAGTCATGAATTTAACTTAAATTGTCAAAGACTAAAAACACATTTATTAAAGGGAACTCAAAGATGGTCCTCTTGATGACTATCAATAACTACAACTATAACTAATGGTTAAGATCGTCAATATTTCACTTTTCCAACTAGGTGTATTACCTGCTACAACTGCACTGGTAGAATAAATTCAAAGTTGGAAACAGGATAATACATACTTACCGTTAACAGTAATCAACTTTGGCATCTTAAATGTAAACTGTCTGGCCCACTATGCAGACATATGCCAATAAAAGGTTAGTGGGCAAAATACTTGTATGACCTCATGGTCATAAAACATCCACAGTAGTAAGACAGGAATACAATAAACCTCTAAATGACATGAATTTTATATTTTAAGAGTACACATATTTTTGTCAGATTTGAGAATATCTCATTTCAATTAGAAAAAAATTAAATCATAGTAAAAGAAAACTGGAAACTTTATATAAAACAAATTGTATATTTTCCCTTCAGATAAAAATATTTTAATATTTAAATAACTAATAATCCATGAACAATAATGAATTGTTTAGTCTCATATAAATATATCTGCTTATGCATTAAAAATGTTTTAATCATTTTATATGTATTATTACTAACTTTATATGTTTAACCTTATGGTTGATACAGAATCATAAGTTATCTTTAATCTTCATAGTTACGAAATAAAATTAGGAATCTATATTGACTATAACAGCCATGAATAAATCAAGTTTAGTTACAGAAATTATAATGATTCAAAAAAGATTTTACTGTATCAATGTAATGGAAATCCACAAAAAAAAAGTGCATATACCAATAATTGTGATCGATAAAGCTGGTCAAAACAGAAGTTCACAAAAATAATCTGCTCATGGACATTTCCTTCAAATATAATACAATCTTCACCTTCCACCTAGTATTCGAGTAGCTTGAGGCATATCAATGCCCCCACACATAACTAGAAAGGCTTAATGAAATATATAGCAATATCAGACTAAGGCATCAATTAAAGGGCTGCTGAGGCAACCTGAACTAGAAAGACCAAGATTCCAGGGTGATAGAGAAAACATGGAGAGGTGAACTGGCATTCTACAGCCATTCTTCCTGGAGGTATTCACAAATTTTGAGTGCAGGATAAGAGGCTGAACACCCAAGCTCTGCCTGGGAATATGGTTTCTGCTGAGGGTAGAGAAAGCAGCAAACCTTTTGCTACTTGTAGGGGATAGGATGACAAAAACGAAGACTCGGGGGGCTACGATCTCAGAGGAAGAGTGAGGTGGTCATTCTTCCCCATAAGAAAACTGCCCATTTGCAAAGCTACATGAGGTTTGAGGCTAAACTTCTAAACAGAAAACCTCAAAAATACAAACAAACTGGCTGCCTTGATGTGCTGAGGAAATAAGAATTAATGTTCAGGAGCCATCAGCAAATGAGGTCCTGATGAATACTACAGACTCTCAATTGGAACTCCTGGTTCACAGGAGACACAATGAATTGCTTACCAAAACATCATTCTAGCTTTGACTCAGCTCAACCCCTGGTTGGATATCTAGTAAAGGAATGAGTGACATTTGGAGAAAGAAAACTTCTCCTTGGAGAAAGAACACTACTGGGTGCTCTACAATTTTCACTTATAATATTGAGAACTCAACAAAAAAATTACTAGGTATGCTACAAAACAGAACCAAATGACTAAAAATCAAAGAGGAAAAAATAAATAAAAAACAGAACCTATGGATGATCTAGATATTGCAGCTATCAGAAAAGAGTTTCAATATAACTATGACTACTATGCTCAAAAAAAAAAAAAACAGAGGAAAAGAGAAAAAATAGATGGCAAGATAGAAATTCTCAACAAGGAATTTTTATCTATAAAAAAAGAATCAAATAAAAATTTTAGAACTGAAAAAGTAACTGATATCAAAGCTGAATAGGTGATTTACCAGATGATTAGCAAAACTGAAGACAGGAATAGTGAAATGGAAAACAGGTCAAAATATATCCAAACGGAAACCTAGATGAGAAAAATGAATTTTAAAAAAATTACAAGAAAAGAATGTGTGAGATATGTGGAACACAGTATGAAGGCCTACCATACTTTTAATTACAGTCCCAGAAGAATAAGGAAAATGAAAAGGCAGGAGCAACATTTAAAAGAGGTAACAACTGAGAATTTATTAAAACATAAAACATCAACCCAGAAATTCAAGCAGCTCTGTAACCCCAAGCAGGACAAATATGAAGAAAATTACACCTAAGTACCTCATAGTAGAAAGAAAATTAAGTAAAAGAAAAATAAATTGTAGCATAAAAAGTGCTGGGCCGACTGAAGACTATAACACTGACAGGACATTCCAGGCAGAGACTGAAACTCAAATGTATACAAAAGTCTTTACTTCTAGGGCAAAGAACTGCATATGCACATGGAAAGAGGCTAATTTGTGCATAAATGGAAAGGAAAAGACATATCAAACATCCTGTCTGTCCTAGGCTTAATATCAAATTATCTCATTTCATCTTGGTAGAGAAAAAATAAACTATGGAGAGTTAAATATATTTTTTCCATTTTACAAATTTTCAGTAAACACTGAAATTTCATCAAGACACACACACAAAGCCAAAATTCAAATTTAGTTATGAATGCTTTCAAGTCAATGCCTGGAGTAACACACTACCCAATTTCTGATGAAAATGATGCTACAATTCACAACAGAAGCCTCCACAATGTTTGTGCCTACAAATAATATGAACTATGTAATCAAAAGAAAATGTTCAAAAATGTGTTTTTTAGCAGGTACATTAGTTTTCTACTTGCTGCATAATATATTACACCAAAATTTACTGACTTAAAACAATAATAAATACATATTATTTTACAGAGTTCCATGGGTAAGCAATATAGGAGTAGCTTAGAGGGGTGACCAGATTCAAGGTCTCTCATATGACTGCAGGCAAGATGTCAACCAAGGCTGCAATGATCTGAAGGTTTGAATGCAGTTAGAGTATCTGCTTCCATGATGGCTCACTCAAATGGCTGGCAAGTTGGTGGTGGCTGCTGGAAGGAGGCTTCAGTTCCTTGCCTCATGGACCTTTCTATAGGGCTGCTTGAGTGTTCTCAGGATATGAAAGTAAATTCCCCAGAGTGAGTGATCCAAGAGAAAGCAAACTGGAAGCCCCAGTATTACATATGACCTAGCCTCAGAAGTTGCACACAGGTCTATGGCTATGCCACCATGAACAAGCCCGATCCCATCTGATCTCAGAAGCTAAGTGGGGTCGAGTCTGGTTAGTACTTGGATGGGAGACCACCAAGGAAGATCAAGTGCTATAGGTGTAAAAACTAAAAAATAAGGGATTGTAAGCTGACAAGATCCTTGCAATCTGTGAGGTCAACCAAGGGGTGCCTTGCCTAAAAAAAAAAAATTACACATTGACACTTCTGTAATATTCTATTGATCATACAGGTCAGCCATGATTTAGTGTGGGATGGGATGACACCAGGGCAGGAATAACAGGAGGTGAGGATCATTGGGGGCCATCATGCAGACTACCTACAAGAACAATAAAATTTGTAGTAATTTAAAATAATTAAATTTTAAGAATAATAAACATAGTTTTCAAAAAATTGATATTCTATGCACATTAAGAGCTGTCAAATTTTCTTCTCTAAGTATACACAAGCTATTAGTTGTTAACTATTAACTTTCCAAGAATACCTTCAATAACTAATAACAAAGGGAAGTATAAGTAGTTACCTAAAGGACCTATAATTCTTTAAAAGATAACTCATGATAACACAACCCAAGGAGCTGTTGCACATCAAAAGTGACCTGTTGTTAAAATATAAGGTAGCTAATTAACCAAGTCTAAAGAACCAAGAAACAGGAAAATCACAAAAGGCAACAAATAAGCACTTTACTTAAGTAACTACAAGCAAGAAATAGAAATCATTACAAAGTTAACATTAAATGCAAAGATGATGTATACATTCTGAAATAAATGTGTTTAATACAAATTGACTTCTGAATGGTAGTCTTTATAAGATACCACATGTTGCTCAGGTCTGGACATCAAATGTGCATCCAATGTGAAAAGTTAATTCTAGCCTCTTGACTATTTTGCATAAAAGCACTCATCCACGGACCATTAGATAAAGTTACTGTAAATAAGGTTTGTCTGTCTTATGTATAAGTGAAAACTAAATAATTCCTCTCACATAAATATACAAAAATAAATACTTTCATAACACAGTTCACTGAAGCATTTGTGCCAGGCTTCAAAAACCATAAATAAAATGAAAACTCCAATATTAGGCACTTGATGTAGCATTTCATGATTTTCTGACAGGTATCTTTTATGTTAAGTTAAAAGCAAGCTAAGGGTGAATTTATAAGGTTTTTTTTCTGCTTGCTGTAAACAAAGAAAATGGAAAGTGATTCAAAAATATATTTCACAGAGGTTATTCTACTGCTATAGACTATCACATTTTAAATAAAAAAATGTTACAAAAAATCAAGCAGATTTAATAATGAGTTTCACTTTTTAAAAAATTTAAACAGAAAAAAGGCTTCCATATGGTTTGAATTTCCATGGAAAATCACCTGGTGTTAATAAAAATCAAATCAATAATTTTTGTTAAATTTTAATAACCTTGCAAACCTACAAATAAAACCATCAACAGTCTTAGTTGACAGTTAACTGCGTTTCTATGACAACCTAGTTGAATAGTACAAGCTCTGACTTGCAGCTAAGCAAAGATATGAACAGAGTGACATTTACCCATACAAGAAAAATTTGCAGCTTTCCTTTACTAAGAATCAATTCCTCAGCTAACATGGATGTTCACTAAGGGTACAGCACTTATCTAATTCAAGACGAGTCCTTTCAACCATCGTATAGGATTCTAGAACACTATCTGAAAATAAATTTCATTATCAGATATCCTTACTGAGTTTTGAACTTAAAAGTAAAAAAAAAAAAAAAAAATACTTTTGGGCTAATATATAAGACAATTAAAAAATATTATTTTATTACAAAACTTCATAGTGTAAATTTGCATGGAGTCCTGTCACCTAACTTAGAGTTGTATACCAGTAAGAAATATGCACTTTTTACCTGATAATTTCAAATTTGTATACAAAAAACTTTTTGGTGTTTATAACCAACTTTTCATGCTGTTTTAACTTTATCCATCTTTCATACATCAGTACATTTTATATACCATTGTTATAGACCAAATGAAGACTTGGATTTTACTTTAAAAAAAAATGTGTGTTACATGAATTCTGGAAGTTAACAAAAAAGGCCATTACATTTTCTATTGTTACTATTAATACAGAACTTAAAATTATATTTCTGGATACAATTTATCAAAACACAGTTTTGTCTTGTTTTACAAAATAAAATGATACTAGATAGACTGAAGGGGAGAGGTGAGATATCTTATGAAGCCTAAGTTAAAAGTAGTGGAAAATACCACCAGTTGAGCACTTTTAGACAATTCACAACGACACTCTATGGAGATGTCATCCAGCTTCACCTATGAGAAAGGTTTCAGATGAACCTCTAGGAATTTTAATAAAATGAGTGGTTTAGTTGGTGTCATACCATTAACTATATCTAACTAGGGATAAATCCTTTTAATAAATATCCAATGTTTTAAAGTTAGATACACTAGGGAACACTAATGTTGTCAAAAAGAAAATTCTTAAAAACAGAGCTTCCAGAGTAAAATATAGACTGTTAATAAAAAGCAAATTAATAATCAACATAGGTATTAAAATATAAAACAAAGTCGTTCTTTTTCTAGAACATTAAACAGTAAATTCTCCAGAATTTAAATTAACTTAAGGAAAACTAAAATCTTTGAAGTTGGCATTAAATCTTATAAATTTAAAATCTAAAAAAAGCTACCAAAATTTAATATCAGAACATTTTAATTTTAGAAAATTTGTTTTTAAAAATTTTTCTTTACAAATAATTCACTTCATATGAAGTCCATAATAGATTAAATTATTTCTTTTTGATCACGACCTTTTAGAGAAGATAGAGGGAGAACAATAAATAAAACATAACAATTGGTGTCAAATACAAATAGACATTGTTTAAGCATAACTGAATCACATATTGTAAATCAATTAAAACACCTAATTTGAGTCTCAAAAACATAACTAAGGAAATTTTAAGCAACAGCTCTATCTTCATTACAACAGTTTTATCAACAAAGGCAACGTAATCAAAAACATTTTATTGTACAACTAATATATATAAATAAACACTTATTTGAAACTATAATGGTATCACTAAATATACATGGACAATATAACATGAACATGTTATATCAATCTTGAACTTTTCTGTAAAGGGTAGCTCTATGAGGAGAAAAAACTGTACAAAAAGACCTTACATGTAAGATTCAAAATTAATCAAGGACTAATGATGTCTTTAATTAGTTGTCTATTGTCCCCCAAATGAATGCCACTTCCTTAAAAGGGTAAGTTGAACTATTAATTATTGTAGGCAACAGTTCTATTACAGAAAGATAATTTTATTTACACAGAAAGATGACTATCTGATAGAAAAGACAGCGCTTTATACATATCTTTTTAAAATGTCAAAACCTATCAAAAAAAGGACATGAACAAGCCAAGAGAGTTAACTTCTAGATGTCCATTAATAACACAAGGTATTATAGCTGCCTCAAAGACCAAACTTTTTAAGAAAGTGACATAGAGATAATGGAATTCATCTACAATAAAATAATTGTGATCAAAGCTCCCAGGATGCCTTTCTATTCTTACATGAATGCAAATAATATTAAGTTTTTGTTTTCAAGCAATATTGCTATTACTTATACATAAATTAACCCAAAAATGTAGAAAATAGAAGCTGAAAAATGTAATCTAAAGGACATGGGTCTACTTTTTCATACAGACAGAAAATTCATGAGTCTATTCATATCCAAATATAATTTTTAAAAGCATAAAATACATATGGTTAAATAAGTGATCTTCAACTGGAGGTAATTTTGTCCCCCCAGGGCATTTATTTGGCAATGTCTGGATACATTATTGTTGTCATAATGAGTGGAGAGAGAAGGTGCTATTAGCAGCTAGTGGGTAGAGGCCAGGGATGCTGCTAAACATCCATAACGTAGAAGATGATCTCCCAAAACGAAAAAACTCTGGTCAAAAATGCCAATAACGCCAAGGTTGAGAATCCCTGGTTTAAATAAATTTCACAAGATTAACTATTGCAGACACATTAAAATCTATTTTCAAAGACTAACAAAAAGAAATGTTCTCAAAATAACTTATTACGTGAAAAAAATAGGTTATAAAACCTGCTTCCATGATCCAAATTTTAAGAAAGTAATTTATTATATACAAGTGGGGGGGGGGATCAAAAGAATGAACACCAAAATAGTAACCTTCTTAGGCTTCAGTTTCTTCATTTCTAGAATGTTAGTGATAACAGGACCGAAATCACAAACTTGCTGTGACCCTCACAAAAGATAGCAAATAAAAATCACTATTGTGAGCTATAACCAATATTTTCTAAATTTTCTAAAATAAATGTATTATATTACAGAAATAAGTGTATGTCAAAAATAAATAATATTTTCAAAGCCATTGTCCAATATCCTCTTCCAAACTTTGTATCTGCTGAATTAAGATTCTTATCTCCCAAAGCTGTTTTCCTTATCCTAACACTGAGTAGAAAAGTGAGAAAAAGTTGAGCCTCTAATAATTGAAGAGCTCTACTTAAGATTCACAAGATATGCAGTCTTCATAAAACCTGGTCTCTCCTTTGCCCTGTAGTATCAGAATTTCATGTTCAATTCAAGGAGGAAAAAAATAAGGTGAAGGTTCCCATGCCCTAAGCTCAATACCATAAACAGGATCAACTCCCATCATTTATTTTATATTGGGAAAGTGATAAGAATATATAGAAGACAAAAAAAAAAAAAAGAGAGAGAGAGAAAAACAAATAAGCTTTTCATTTCCTTCTAGCTATATGGAATAACCCTACCAATCTTCAATATATGCCATTCAGGTGGACAATTTCCGCTACTAAAGCCAACATAACCCTCTTTTCCTTCCTTCCCAATACCCCTTGGTGATCACAAGATCCTTAGAAGCAGGGTTTATGCCTTTTCATTGTTCTGAACTTCACCTAACAAAACTGTGGGTACCTAATAAAGACCAGTGAAAACAAAAGTACGTAGTAACAGCAGACCAAGTTTAGTAAGAAGCTTTCCTAAGACAATCTCATTGAGATTTCCACACAGGAAAATCCAAATCATACAGTATCAGGAACCTCAGAGATCACCAAAACTATGTATTAATTTATAGACACAGAGATGGAGAGCTGGATTAAGAGGTAGGGAGGTGGAGGCATCAAAGAAGGATGGGGGTGACTATTCTGAAATAGTACAAATTAGAATTATAGATAAATGTACAGAAATGAAGTTCTATCATCTTCTAACAGTAGTAGCAAAGAGGTCCTGCAAACTTAATTTTTATGAAAAATTTACATTATTTATAATATTTATTCTTATAGAAAAATAAAAATGCTATAGTTCTTGGGATTATTTTGTTTTAGAGGAGATTAAATGCCTCGCAAGCACATTCCATATTCCAGGTGCTACCCACCCCCAAATCAAAACCTCTGAGTGCTTCTCAAAATTTTCCATAATGATAAAAACTTACATAAAAATTAAGACAATTGGTTACCAAAATCAAGGGAAGCTAATACTTATATGTAATATAAATTAGAATTCATGACATACCTTGATTTATTTGACGAAAATAAACCACCCGAACAAAAAAGTAGATGCTTTTAGCTCTCCCACCAACCTTCTGAGCCCATGACTTGGAGCCTGCCCCTCTCAATAAAACAGACACTCACCCATTCCTTAGGGCCTGTTCTCCAGAAGGAGATGATGGTCTGCAGCTTCTACTCATTGTTTCTCCATACCCACACTTTCTGCCCTGGCCACCAAAGGTGTACATCTTTCTTCCATGGGCAGAAACAACAGTCCCTAACAGCTGGGCAGTACATTAGCCATGGTCTAGAAGCCATAAGCATCACAGGACAAAGAGAACACTGAGAGCAGGAAGGTGGGCACCACAGGGAACCAGAGAACACTAATAAAGGTAAAAGCAAAAATGCATTAATAAACCAGGAAACTGAATAATTAATAAGGCCAAGGATTAATACTTTTAAAGACAAATAGAATAAGATGTAATCACAAAATAAATTGGGAAATGTCATCAAAGTACTACAGCCTATCTTCTGCAAAAAGGCATCACAGTTTTAGCAGCAAGTTCTATTAACAACTCTCAAAGAGTAGAAAGCTCCTGTTATTTAAACTGTCCCATAATAGAGAAACATTAAAAACTCAATTCATTTCAAAATCATGATAAGAAAACTCCCAAAGAGTGCATCAAAGGAAGGCGGGGCAGGGGAGGGGAACCCACATAATCCAGCCATCATCTCATGTAAAAATTTAAATGCAAAAGTTTCAAATAGAATATCACCAATCAAACTCAGGTTGCAGAGAAAGGAATGCCTTAAAGTCCTGACAGGGTACAATCAGGCCCTAACTGTCAGGTGTGATTATCATTTAAACAACATTCTTGAACAATTATCAGAAAAGAGACACACACACTTTTATAAATATAGCTCCCTACAGTAAGAGCAGTTTCATTACAACTATTTTCTGTATGCTTTCCCTTGCTGGATATATTTTTACTACCCAAACTCTGAGAAATAGAGCCTAATGAAAAGTACTAAAAGAACAAGATAACCCAATCACTTTATTTACTGTACTGTACAAATCACCAAACTCAGTGGCTTAAAGTGACACAAATTTGCATTTTACAGTTCAACATAAATCTCACTGGGCTGAAATCAAGATGCTAGCAGTCTGGAGGTTCTACAGGAGAATCCATTTCCTTGTCTTTTCCACCAGATTACTTGGCTGTGGGCCCCCTTCTCCCTACTTGACCTTCAAAGCCAGCAAGGGCGAGTGCAGACCTTCTCGCATCGCATCAGTCTGGCCTTCTGTACCTCCCTCCTCCACTTGTAAGGACCCTTGTGCTATACTGGCCGAGCCTGAATAACCCAGGACGATCTCCCTATCTTAAAGTCAGCTGATTAGTAACCTTAACTCCATTTACAATCTTAATTTATCTCGCTATGTAACATAATATATTCACAGGTACCAGGGATCAGAAGGTAGACTTCTTTTGTGAGAGACCATTATTCTGCCTATTACTCAGAATAACATAAAGATCGGGGATAAAAATAATGGTGGGCTATGAAGCTGGGTGCCCCAAGCCAAACTCAAAGCTAAAAGAC
Source organism: Macroglossus sobrinus (assembly GCA_004027375.1). Taxonomy (NCBI): domain Eukaryota; kingdom Metazoa; phylum Chordata; class Mammalia; order Chiroptera; family Pteropodidae; genus Macroglossus; species Macroglossus sobrinus. The sequence continues at coordinate 182,649 of PVKZ01002106.1, forward strand.
AGTTCTAACTCGCCTATCCCTAAATTAAATCACAATCCTTTTGAGGGATAAAAGTTTCTCCACTTGAGTCAAGAGGCAAGGGGTGGTCTTTGGTATTTATTTTTGACAAATGGACTTCTCAAAACCCTGGTGTCCCCATCTCCAAAATAAGGATACAATGCCAGTTTCATATAACTGCTGTGAGAACTAGTGAAATCAATTCATTTATTCACTCCCAAGCAGTTCTGATAGTGAAACCCTAGTGGTCCCTGCCCTAATGAAAGTACCTGGCATAGAACTAAACAAAATTAACAAAAGAGCAGCAGCAGCAAGCTTAATAAATACCTTTTAATGACAGGCAAAGGGCTAATAAACATACACTACCTCCGTTAACGGTTACTTATGTGTCTCATATGAGCATTCTAGATATTACCATTTGGTAATGCACAGTACAAGAATTTCTGAGAGTATCAGACATTTTGCCAACCCATTCTCTCATGAGCCCATTCCAGTCAGGCCGCATCACCACCTCTACCACCATAAGCCATCACAACTATTCTTGTAAGGATCACCAACGGCCTCGCCCTCGCAGATCCAAGGGTGACTCCCAGACTGCATCTGAGTCCTCCTCTTAGCAGCAGTTATTAGCACAGTCGACCACGCCCCTCTTCCTGAGACGCATGCCTCCCTCAGCTTCTTGGACATCAATCTCCTTTGGTTCTCTTCCTTCCTCACTGGCTACTTCTTCCCTGTCTCATTTGATTATTTCATTTCCCAGATCTCTAAAATGCTGCAGTACCCTCAAGGTCCAGGCATCTGACCTCTTCTTAATCTGACCTCATGCCCCAAATGATCTCATCCAGTTTCATGGTTTAAACACCACCTAATTGCTAACTCCTAAACCCTTCTCTCCAGCCCAAATCTACACTAGTCTTCTCTATTCAACTACCTACTTAACATTTCTACCTGGATGTGTAATTAATATCTCCAACTTAAAATACTCATATTGAAACTTCTGATCTACCCCACCCCCACCACCTCACCTTGAGTCCCAAAATCAGTCCGAGTCAGTCTTCACCTGTATCAGTAAACAACTCCACCTTTCTAGTTGCTCAACCTTGGTTTCTCTCTTTCATTTAGACTCATACATTCTAGTCAGGAAATATACTGGCTCTACCTCAAAATACCCTAAATCTTTCATCAATTCTAGGTGGAAGTGATGCTTATACTTCTAAGGGAATGTTTATCCAGTTTAGCTAAAGCCTAAACTGATCTTGCTACCCACTTCGGATTTTTTTTTCAAACAGCATCCACAGTATCTACTAAAACAATGACCCTCCAATGGCTTCCCAATCTACTCAGGAAAAAAACTCTGAAGTCCATAAAGTGACTTACAGGCTCTACATTCTTGGACACTCATTCCTTCATTTCCTACCACTCAGCTCCGGTCCCACTTATATCCCCGAAGATGTCTAGCATGACCCCACTTGATAGGACTGCATTTGCTCTTGCTTTTACCTACAAGACCTTCCCCCCCAGATATTTATTCAAACGTCTTCTCATTAGAAAGGCCTTCCTTGACCAGCTAGGACAGAACAGTACCTCCTCAGCATGTTCCACAATCCCCTTAACCCAATGTTATTTTTTTATCCACAACACATATTTCCACCTGATGTATATGTTTTTGCTTACTGTCTCCCTCTTTCAGCAAATACTGGTGTAATTGAGCACCCAGAAGATAAAAGTACACAATTAATATTTGCTGAATAAATATAATGATCAATCAGTCTATCTTGGACTGCTTAAAGTAATTTTTCTCTTAGGTAATGAAATTATAAATTCTGTTCAAAGATATATCATACCAGAGCCATGTTGACCTTCCCAATCTCTAGCAGAAGAAATACAGGTTCACAAGTTTATTTGCATCCAGAAAGTTTCTACTAAGTTTCCAAACAAATAATTTTGATAATATATGCTTTAAAGAAAATGTTTATCCATGCCTGAATGATGCAAAATCAGCAGAACCTATTAATATTAATAGCTCATTAAATGAAAAAGCAAATTTTTAATACAGAATTTAAAGAATATTATATACCATACTCCATTTTGCTCAGCAATGAATCTCATAACAAGGTACATTACCATTTTAGTTACTAGTTGCTATCAAATTGTTTATTAAAATATAAAGAATTAAAGAATCAATTTATGTTTCAATAAATGGTTCACAATGTTCTACCCACCACGTAAGATAAATAATTTTTGTGTGATGCAGTTTCTGATTAAAAAAAGCTATCTTCTGATTTCTCACAGTGACTGGTTTCCTATTCAATGAAACTCAAAAAGGACACTTGTGGATGATACAGCAAGAAGTTATATTTTATTTTAATATTAATTTCTCATTCAACATAAATTACATGTAGATTTTAAATAGGTTCAGCTATGTCAGCCCACTTTATTAAAATTAAAACATATAACATATTTAAGGCCTCCTACTTGTGATATCTGCAAGAACTAAGCCAGATCTGAATGACCATCTATTTAGGAAGCAAGTTTATTCATAATGGTAAAAGTTATACCAAGGTGACACTAATTAACTTTGTTATTACATGCCATTGCCCAGGGAAGATTATGTAATTTACATGTAATCTTTGCTTCAAAGGAACAATTTCAGGCAGATTAAGACTTAGTTTAGCTATTCAGTTGCTTTCTGCAATAACAAAAAGTCCCTAGAACCCATATTTGGTACAAAGCAGATCTTACTACATACCAATTTCCATTAGGTACTCTTCTTTTTTCTTGTCACCCCTCTTTAGCCTGATGGTTTTTCCCTTGTTGTTGTTCTCTTTGCTGTACAAATTTAATCTTGAAATGTTTGACTAATAATTTGAAATTTCTAATGCCAAGTTCTTTCTACAACACTCTAAACTCTTTTAAGAAAAGGTATAATATACCTACAAATAAATAACATACAAAGAGATTATTCAAAGTAAGAGGGTTTGAAAAAATACATAACTCCATGAAATAGCTGCTTCAGTTTCCAGCTGTGTTTACAACTGTGTTTACAAACATAAATGGAAGTAAAGTTTCTACACTTGGCCAAAAGTGATAAAATATCATGGATACCAGTAGACTGTGATAAGTTATATATGTAACATTATTTGTTTTATAGTAAAATAGGAATTTCATTCGAATTATTAATGTTACATATAAATTAGACAGATAATTCATTATTCTCCAGAAGATAAAGCAAAGTTCAAGGATTCAGAAATTAATATCTTTTCTTACTAGTTGAATGTCAAAATCTATAATATCACCCAAAATGTCATTTTATACATTAAGAGTAGTTCCAAGGAAGATTTTTTTTTTTTTTGTCCAGGTCTATAAAAGGTACACAGAAGAAGAGTATGTCATAAAATTAGAGAGGTCACTGAAGTGAAGTTGGAGGCAGCTGAACTAGAGAGGTTAGATGACAAGGCTTTGGAGTTAGATGGCTGGGTTTATATCCATTTACTAAACAGGAGACCCTGGGCAAATTAACTAAACATTCTAACTCTGTTCCTTCATCTGCAAAACAGAAGCTATAATCATGGCCAAATCATAGGGCTTATTAATATCCCTAAAGAGCTTACCAAAGTGTCAAGAACTGTTTCCTATACTAAATAGTGTGTTTCTTTTTGTAATGCTCTTTATTATCAGAATAGAGTCCCAACACTGCTCATTCCACTATATCACCATTGCTCCAAAGAGAGCTCAGAACTTTCTCTATAAGTAGTAACTTGTAGAATTTTAAAAATCAAATCAAATCAAATCAAATCCCACATATTAGTGTGCTCACCTGCTTTTGTTTAAAATCTTCATAAAAGGAGTCTTCAATGGATTAAACAAGTATCACTTTATTCAGAAATACATTATCTGAATATACAGATGTCAATCTTTAGTCTTAGAATGTCTCTTTCCTTTAACTGCCTAAAAGTGGAGTTTATTCAGTTTCCTACAACACAGCTAAGCTAGATACTTAGGAATCTTCTTGATTCCTCCATTTAGCTCATCTCTCGTGTACTATCCTACACTTCCTATTGAAAGAATTTGAGAAGCATTTCTCTTTGCCTTCTGCTACTGACTAGCCCAGACCCCTATATCCCTACTATCTCTTATAGGGACTTCCACTAGAGCTTCCTGCCATGGGTGTCTCCTTCCAGTTCATCTGTTACCAGCTCCTACCCTCATCCCCAACAATCTAGGCTTTGGCTGGCTCTCCAATGTACACAGGATTAAGTATAAACTGTCTGGTTTGACACATTAGGAACTTCATAACCTCACCATAGTTTCCTTGTCCAGCCTCATTTCCTCAACTTCCTCTTATATTCTAGACACCTGAAGTGCCTCATGGTTGGCTGAATATGCACCACACACATTTACGACTTGGTCTCTGCATCGTATATTCTCTCCTTCCCAAAGATGTGTGTAGCCTCTTTGCCCAGACTCATCCTGCACATTAACTCCTGAAGACTCCAAAGGCAGCCATTCTGACTAATCATCCACTTTGTGCTCCCATAGTACTGTGCTACCTCCTATACCACAGAGTCATCTCTTCCCTGGGAATTGAAAAGATCTTAGAATGTCAAATGGGAATGAAATTATTTTGCAGATAACATACTTCTTTGTTATGCTTTTCAAGAGTAACATGCCATCTGAAAAATAGTCTGGCTTACCATTTCAAGGCAGATCTCAGGGGATTTTGTGTGCTCACCACAGATGACACTAGGTCACACAGTAATATCTTACTTTGGTGGGAGCCCAAAATCCCAGAGCTGGCAGCAAATCTGGTACTGGTAGGCCTGACAGTCCCATGCCTCACTGAGATACCCCTCCACCTAACCCACAAATTACCTGTGGCAAGCCTGCTCCCAATCATGTGCTTTCCTTGGGTCACGAATTCAACAGCAAACAACAGCACTCAGTTTGTGCAGCCCATGCATAGCCTGTTCATCCCAGGAAAGACTTTCAGTGGCATGCTACAAACCCCTGCCAATGAACTTCAGTAATTCTTGAACAAATCTTGGATGTTTCAAGCCTGATGAGGGTAGCAGCTGGCCTTGCTGTGATCTAAGACTTTTACAAGAAACCACAGAGACAGCACCAATGGCATGTAAACTGAAACTGCAATGGCAGGGGGAAATCTACTCAATATATGCAGGTGACTCCCTAGGTCACTGCACATGCACATATCGTCTAGAAGCTATTCCAGTTGCGGAGTCTTATGTGCGACTGACAGGCAGCTTCAGGCACTGAGCACTTCTGCTAAACTGCCCCAGGCCCAGTACTAGGAGTAACTGGCCTGCAGCTTATAGCATTGTCTTTTCCACTTAGCTACAGATCCTGCATAGGCAGCAAACATCTGTGGATCACTCTGTAGCTCTCAACAGGCAGCCCTGAACAATCAAAAGTGGCAGCTGACCTTGGCCTACTGGGGAGCCCCTCCCCTGCCAAAGGGGCCACAATACCAACGCAATTGGAGGCTGGCACTAGACCACAACAGAGCAAATCCTGGCTAGCCCCATAAGCAGTACACACAAAGGGTGGTCTCAACAAGAATACAAGTTGGATTTGCCCAACTCAGTAGGGTCAGACCCCACACAGCAACTCATACCCTGTGGGTGCAGTCAATTCCCACAGTTAATCAGCCCAAGCATTAATCCTATCCACTAATGTGCTAACAGCAACAAAAGCTTAGCTACAACAGAAGATCACATACAACCCACACAAAAATCACATCCAGAGCCCCTGGTCCAGATGTTTAGGGAGAGTGTACAACTGAAACACACAGGATACCTTCCACATAAAGCTATCTGGCCTAGGCTGAGAGATGAAACAAATCTTTCTAACACATATGAATGAACAGAGCAGCTAATAAAATGAAAAAACAAGGAAACATGACACAAATGAAATAACAGGAGAAAATTACAGAAAATAATCTAAACAAAATGGAGACAAGCAACCTCTAGAGACAGAGTTCAAAATAATGGTTATAAGGATGCTCAATGAACTAAGGGGGAGAATGGATGAGCTCAATGAGAACCTCAACAGAGAGATAGTAAGCATAAAAAAGGACATAGAAACCATAAAAAAAGAATCAGATAATAACTGAAATGAAGAACACACCAGAAGGATTCAATAGGAAACCGGACAAAGCAGATGATCAAATCAGCAAACTGGAAGACAAAGTAGCAAAAAACACCCAACCAGAACAGCAGGAAAAATAAAAATTAAAAAAAAAAAATTGGGATAGTTTAAGAGACCTCTAGGACAACATGAAGTATAACAATATCTGCATCATAGGAGTACCCGAAGGAAAAGTTAGAGAGCAAGGAATTGAGAGTCTATTTGAAGAAATAATGACAGAAAACTTCCCTAACCTGGAGAAGGAATTAGACATACAAGTTCAGGAAGCACAAAGAGTCCCAAACAAGAGGAATTCAAACAGACCCACACCAAGACACATCATAATTAAAATGCCAAAGGTCAAAGACAAAGAGAATCTTAAAAGCAGCAAGAAAAAGGCAGCTAGTTACTTACAAGGGTATCCCCATAAGAATACTGATTTTTCAACAGAAATTTTGCAGGCCACAAGGGACTGGCAAGAAATATTCGAAGTTATGAAAAACAAGAATCTACACAACCATGAATATTCTACCCAATAAGGCTTTCAATTAAAATGAAAAGTGAGATAAAGAGCTTCCCAGATAGGTAAAAGCTTAAGGAATTCATCAGCAACAAGCCACTATTACAAGAAATCCTAAAGGGACTTCTGTAAAAACTGTGTGTGGGGGAGTAAAAAAGAAAAAAGTAAAAACAAATACAAATAATAAAAGGGCAGTAACTATGTACCTATCAGTAGTCACTTTCAATGTAAATGGATTAAATGCTCCAATCAAAAGAAATAGGGTGGCCAAATAGATAAGAAAACAAGACCCATGCACATGCTGTCTACAAGAGACCAACCTCAGATCAAATGACACTCACAGACTGAAAGTAAAAGGATGAAAAAAGATATTTCATGCAAAATAGAAATTTTTTAAAAAGCAGGGTAACAATACTTATATCAGATAAAACAGACTTTAAAACAAAAGCTAGAAGAGACAAAAAAGGGCATTACATAATGATAAAGGGATTAATACATCAAGAATACATAACCTCAGTAAACATACAGGAAGGCACCCAACTTAGGAGCACCAAGGAATAATTACTGATGGACATAAAAGGAGAAATTAACAGTAATACACTCATAGTAGGGGACTTTAACACTCACTGACACCAATAGACTGATTTTCCAGACTGAAAATCAAAAAGAAAACAGTGGGCTTAAATGACACACTAGACCAGATGGATTTAATAGATATTTTCAGAGCATTTCACCCCAAAGCAGCAAAATATACATTACTCTCAAGTGCACCCAGAACATTTTCCAGGATAAACCACATGTTAGGCCACAAAGCAAGTATCAGTAAATATAAGAAAACTGAAATCATATCAACCGTCTTCTCCAATCACAATAGTATAAAACTAGAAATCAATTGCAAGTCACAGGGAGCCCCTCTGCAAGGATTCTACCCTCTTCCCTTGAGCCCAAACTTCTTTCTCCCACCAAGAACTCTCCCAACCCACAATCTGATCACCTCAGGGACCCCGTCAGACAGCCCCCTGGACTCCCAGATCAGATAGTATTCCAGACTCATTGGTCTGTCCTTTACATGTGATTAGCTCCCAGACCTGCCCACTCCTGTCCCGGAGCCTCGCCACAAAAAAAAAATAAATAAATAAAATAAAATAAAATAAATAAATACACAACACATGCAGCATAAATAACAATGAGTGGGTTAACAATGAGATCAAGGAAGAAAACAAAAATTACCTAGAGGTAAATGAAAATGAAAACAGTACTCAAAATGTATAAGACAACGAATCCTAAGAGGGAAACTCACAGCAATACAGACCTACCTCCAGAAACAAGAAAAAGCTCAAGAAATAATCTAACCTTACACTTAAAAGAACTAGAAAAATAAAAACAGCAAACAAAGCCTAAAGTGAGTAGAAGAAAGGAAATAATAAAGATCAGAATGGAAATAATTTATTTCCATCAGAATGGAAATAAATGAAATAGAGTCTAGAAAAACAATACAAAAGATTAACAAAACCAAGAGCTGGTTCTTCAAAAGGATAAATAAAACTGGTAAACTCTCAACCAGATTCATCAAGGAAAAAAGAGAAAGGACTCAAGTAAATAAAGTTAGAAATGAAAGAGGAGATTAGGATGGTATAATTCATTTTGCTTATTTTATAATTAAAAAAATTAAAAATAAATTTAAAAAGTTTTAAATCACTTCAGAATAACCTAAAACTATGGTCTTCCTGATATAAAAAGTGCAAATCAATTATAATACATGTTTGAAAGCATTAAGTATTATTGTTCATAGAAACAGAAATTATCTGAACACTTGAATAAAGGAGAGATGTAAATATACAAATGAAGTTCCCAACATGTGAAAGCTTAATTAAGTTATAAAACCCAATGGGAAGAAGAGACTAAGGAAGAAAAGGAAATATAAACACTCTTTGGCAATCAAGTGGTATCTCACAATTATCAATTCTGAAACTGGAAAATGATTTAAACTGAGGAAAAAGTCCAAGACAAACTTTTCCAACAAGATTGCAAACTCACTCACTATGTTTAAAAGCCTAAAGTTGGTCCATCAGCAGCCTGACCACTTTGCTGGTCCACAAACACTAGAATCAGTAATATCCGGGAGAGCAGATACTTTCCTAGAGCCAGTGGGGAGTCTCTCCAAGCCCTCAGGTTAGAGCACCAGGCTAGCTCTGGTTTAAGATAGTTTTCAACATCTATGAATGTTGTTTAAAGACTTATGATGAAATATTATGTCAATGTTTTCTTCAGCTAAAAATTTTTAATTCTCACATTGTTTTTTTCTATAATAGTTTGGTAGAAATGCTACCTGGTGTTTCAGTTCATTTTTATTTTTTTTAATTAAAATTTTTTTTTGTTACAGTTGACCTACAATATTATATTAGTTCAAGTGTACAACATAGTGACTAGACATTTATATAACTTATGAACTATCACCCTGATAAGTCTAGTACCCATCTGACACCATACATAGTTACATTATTGACTATATTCCCTATGCCTTCCATTATATCCCAGTGACTATTTTTATAACTGGCAATTTGTATATCTTAATCCTTTTACCTTTAGTTTATTTTTAAATGTCTTAGATTTTACTGGATAGCAACAATAGGTGATCCTATAAAAGGGGCTAAGTACTTGGGTAACTTACTAGGTCTCTCAGTTACACTGGCAAATAAAGTGCATTTTCTTTAACTAGTGGCATTTTGGGGGGCTGAAGGAGGGAGCGGAAAAAGTAGAATGGTGTTTGCCAGGGGCTAAAGGGAGAGAGATATGCAGAAGTCAGTCTCCTGATTTTATGCTATTCTTTAATTTCTGGGTACCCTTAATTTCTCCTGCTTTGCAATTTTCTCTTCATCACCAGGCCTCCAGGGGATGCCTCCTCTTCCTCTTTAGAAGCAGTCTCATCCCAACACTGTCACCTCTGGTTCCACACATTTTCATGCCCCCTCCTTTAAATTCCTCAATAGCCAGGGCTCAGATCCACCAGGTCCTTGACCTGCTCTCACTACTTCTCCACTCAGGGTGGGGCCCTCTCCATCCTCAAGATCTTTTTCATCTGTATTCTGCCACCTGTAAGGCTCAGCTGCATCCTCTTCATTTCCATCCAGTTTCTGTTTAACTCACTCAGCTCCAAGGTCAATCTAGAGCTGGCTCTGCTGGTTTCAGATATTTATTTCTCCACTTATACTGAAGTTTATATTACTTCCTGCTTCCTAATTATGCTGAAAGCATGGGGTATGTGTGCTTTTGTTTGCTCTCCTGAGGATCCATTTAGCAGCTGAAAGATATGCAGAAAAATTTAGATTTAAGTGGCTGTCAACATCCTCCTCACCTCTGAAATGAGACCTTACACAGGGCTCTAACACTGCAGGACTCTGTACCAGTGTTTCTGAGGACACAGGGTTCTCAGTAAACTAGAGATATCCAAAAATAAGAATGATGACCTGAAATACTTTTCAATACTTTATTTAAAATTGACAAATATTGTATCCTAGCTATACGCAAACTCAGTAATGCATGACTAGGAGCCCTAAAAAGAGTATCAGAGGTCCTTAGTAGTGAAAATGTTAGGAACCATGACTAGCCAAACTACAAATGTATGATGGTATAATATGTAAGATGTTCTCTAGAGTAAGTGTATAAGCCCACATTTGCCCTGAAAAAGCAAACAAAATTCATATAATAACTATATGCAAAATCAACCCAAGTTTAATAGGCTATAAAGGTTATAATCATTTTGCTGTGGATTTCTATGTTACCATATATACATTTATATTCCTCTGAGCTAAATATTAGAAGGAAAAAATATAATTATTTTTAGTCCATCTATAAAATGGTAAGCTAATTAATCTGCACTATGCTTAAACTTATTTCTTCTGCATAGTCTTAAAAAAGAATTTTTTTAAAAGCCTTTCCTTACACATTACTTTTTTCTCCTTAAAATACAGTCTTTAATACAACTTAGCTCCTGACAACTTTTAAGGTAACTACCTTTTTTATTTTATGAAATACACTATAATTTCAATGATTCAGAAATTATATCAATGAGCATGCCATATTTATTAAAAGAATGATAAAAGAATAAATACTGAACTTACAATGGATTTTTTCTTTAATGTCAAGATTAATTTGTAAAACTTTGCATCGATTTTCCTACTGCTTCAGGTTAAAATATTGTTCGAGACAAAGAAAAAACTTTTTGATTTTTTCCCTGTTTATTTTTTAAGCTGATCCATTTTTATTTTTTAAAGACAACTGGCATGTTCTTCCTCAAGGCACAATCATCTGTGTCCCTACTTTATCACCCAGCCTTGGGAATACTGCATTTTAGCAAGGCAGAACAAGTTCACGATGATAACATGATTATCTAGAAAACCACAAGCTCCTGAACCACCACCACCTTACCTCAGACTCATCCGTAGATTCTTCAAAAGACCCGGTTTCCTATAAAGCACAGAGGGAGGGAAAATGGTAAGAACAGATGACAAAAGAATAAAAAATATATTCAAGTCAAGAGCCCTCATGTCTCTACCACCAATACCTACCTGCTCTTTTTTGGAGGTAATCTACAACTAAAATTTAAAGGACTCCACATGGTCTGAATTTCACAGGACTCCTACTTCTCTACACCTTGAGATGGTTACTCTGGGACCACACAAATCCACTGCTCCTGCTGACCTCCCTCAAATGGTCAGCAGATTAACAAATGATGCCAGGAACTGTTGTTGTATGAGTACATGGAAGGCTTTTCTCTTGCTAAAAATGCAAATCGGTCTGGCAAAGCAGCCTTTCTAATCTCAGAATAGAAGAGGAAACTGCCATCTCAAATTATCTATAAGCCAATTTTTATAATGAAAAGTTATTGTGCTATTAATTATTATGCTATTAATCTGGTTGAATTAAAATGATTGTCTTGCTTAAACAGTTCTTTATAAAAGAATTCTTCTCAAGTGGTACCTATGAGACAGTGTGCAAACAAGCTGTATAATTTACATCTACTCTTTAAACCATTAACTGGAAGACAAATTCTGCCATTTAACAGTTTTCCTCTTGCTAGATAATGAATCTTGCTGCTCTGGAAAAAAACAAAGCAAAAAAAAAAAAAAATTGACTTGATCCTGCTAATCTCTCACCTGTCCACTGAAAGAGAGAATCTGCTGATGCCACGCATCCTCAAAGAGGTCAGCAAAACGAAGATTTACTTAATGTACTTACAGATATTAATAGCAATAAAAGGTTACAACTAATATGCTGACATTGAATGTAAGTATTTTACAATCCACAAGATAAAGAAAAACAAACCAAAAAAAAGGATATTTTAGGTGTAACTAATATTTTTCAAGAAAAAATGAACATTTTAAAGAAAGTTAGATGCATATATTACTCAATGCAAATTGGATAGCAGGTAAATACAAATCTGGTGTTTGAAAACATTTTAATTTTGTTCATGGACAATCACTAAGAACACGGCAGGTGGCACAGGTTGCCCTGGGATCAGCCTTGTGAACAATACAGTCTCTGTTCTCAAAGGCCATCTGTAAAATGTGGATGAAAGTTACATGTAATTAAGAATTATATCATTAACCATGATGAATATGAGAATCTCCTCTACATTCCAATGAAGCCTACTTAGTTTAATGTTACTCTAAGTATTAGGAAGTTATTATTAATTTGGAGCTACAGTCTCTCCACAGTAACTTTATGTTGGTGTCACCAATATGATACATTAAAAAGCCAATTATTCTACTACTATTTCATAGTTCCCCAGGGAGTTAATGATGCATATCATACCTACCCTTCTAAATTGTTTCTCCTCTGTGCTAACCAGCTCCAGTTCAAGATTTTAGTCCACTTACCATCCTGATAGTTCTCTTTTGGTCACACGCCACTTAATACAGTCACTATTCTGACATCTTTATCTATCTATTATATATATTACCATAATGCTAAATGCTTTACAGGTGGCATCTTGAAATTTCCTAATTATCTCTGAGATAAGAACGCTGAGGCTTAGAGGCTGAACTTCTAACATCCCTTCCATCCCTGACATTCCCTGATATTAAGTTATCAGCATTAGCAAAGCCAGGCTTTGACAACTGTGCCAATGAACCATACACCCGTTCCTATTCCCCAACTCCAGAACTCTAAAAAGATAACTATTCTTTTCAGAAAATTACATTAAACCTAAGAAACTTTTTTTTCTTATTTAGAATTCATTCAAATATGCACAAGGGGTAAGGGCAAATATCCCACTTACATTCTTGATTAAAACAAAAACATAAGTCTCCACCCAACAATTTCAATCCCCAAACTCTAAACCAAATTACACTCTTGCTCTCCACTATAAAGCAGGCAGTGCCACTGACACTTCAAAGCATGCACACCTCAGAAACTTGAGTCTTCAGGGAAAACCAGGCTTTCAGAGGCACTTCCCATGGATGCTGGTATCAATCAAGAACATTTACCCCAGAACACTCTCGGACTTATCCTAAGCACCAAGCACCAGCACAAACCTCCCAAATATAGCTGTGGCCTCAAAAAAAAATTTTTATATATATATATATACACACACACACACACATATATATATACATACACACATACATACATATATATGTGTGTATATATATATGTATATACACATATATATGTGTATATATATATATGTATAATATACATATATTATACTTTTGCCCACGATCCTACCAAAGCAATTCATGAATGACTTCGAGAATTAGCCTGTTCTGTTATTTCTTAGTTTCATTCATTCATCAAGTCTCATTCATCAAATCTCTCTGCTTAATGCTCTAGAGACAGGCAAACAAGATATGACCTGAAATATTTCCAGTAAGGGATCCAAGAGGCAAGACTGAAACTTGAGAAAGGTTACTATTGCTACAATTTGGAGTCATTGCTTTTCAAATATCTTTTCATTTCACACTCTTTCTTTCAAAGAATTAAACTTCAAATTATAAAAATATGTTATAAAATTGTGCTGTTCTCTAAGTGAAATAAGCCAGACACAAAATCACAAATATTGTAGTATTCTTCTTACATGAGAAAACAGAAAAGAGTTTAGCAGGTCTGGTGAAGGGAGTAATGAAGGGTTATTTTTTAATGGGTACAGAGTTTCAGTTTGTGATGATAAACAGTTATAAAGAGGAGTGGTGACAGTGGTTGCACAATAAGAATGTACTTAATGCCAATGAATCACACACTTAAATAAATTAAAGTGGTAAATATTATGTTATATATAGTTTGCCACAATAAAAAAAAAATTGTCATGTTCTGGTTGAAACAAAAATGATGGGCTAGAAGGTACCCAGTGACACACATGTATAGCCAAACAAATTCTGGGCAACAGGCTAAAAGCTAAACTAGACAATTGTTTCATTTTACCTTTCTTTTGCAAATTAATCTTTAAACTCAATCATCCATCCAAACTTAATGATCTTGGTGCCCTGACATGCAATTTCCTGAATCCATTCATCAACTGCTATCAAGATTATCTTCCTAAAATAGAATTATCTTCCTATACCTCTCAGCTGGCACCGAATACTAACAGCCTTATCCTAATGGTTATCTTTTAAAATACACTGTGGATAAACCCAAAGATTTTGCCTCTTTGTCCCTCACTATACTACCCAAAGGAACAGATAAACACCCATTTGCTGGTGATAATGATAAGAAATAAGCAGCTGATCTAAAACAATAACATTCTCCTTCCTCTATATATTACTTTTCTTTTCCACTTAACAAGCAATACCAAGTGCACTTTCTCCAGGCAGATGCCTGAATTATTAGTTCATATTTAGAAGACAGTTACAGAAAGGGGCCTGGAAGAAGGCAGCAAAAAACAAGGATAAAGCTATATTTAGATAGAATGTTAATGACATAGCAGCATCCCAGGAAAGGTGCTAATTGAGCTCTCAGAAGACTCCTCAAATAAAGGCTTTCAACCTATCCCCAACCCTACTTCTAACATCAGCAGAGAGCCCAGAACAGTGGCCTTGAAGACAACTCAGCACAGTTGGCTTCAGAGGCCAGAGGGGTCAGGAAAGCTGTCAGTCCAGAAAGAAAGAGAAGCCAGGACCTCCTCAGGATTCTGAAGGTATACACAGTTTATTGGAGAGGAGAACAGAATTTGGAGGCTGAAGCCTAAAAACAAACAAACAAGCAAAACAAAACAAAAAAAAAACAAAAAAACACACAAAAAACAGCTCCAAACTCTACAGAATGAAGAAACAACAGAGACCAAGCCCCAGGAATCAGACTGGGCTGGAGATAGACAGGAAACACTTAAGGTTGTACTGCTACCTTCTCTCCCTTCCCAGCAACCTATGTGCCATAGCAGAACTTAAAAGAAGAGAGGGCATGATAGCTCCCAATGTCTGACATAGGCACAGGAAAGACAAAGTATTTTGTGATATGTACTTGTTATCCCTGTGTTACAGAGCCTCAATTTCAAAAAACTTTTGGGTACCCAAAGACTAGGCTGGTTGAATAGGAAAGATAAAAGAATACCTGGGGAACTAGCAGGAGCAATAAGACTCAGTTAACCAACCATGTTCAACCGACTAGCCTCAGCTGCCGGCTGCACTTGTCATATTCCGCAACTAATGAAATACCTTAACACTTGCCCCACCTTGGTGACTTAGTGACCCAATCCCAAATCTGACTTTGCATCGGAACCCTCTAAATTCATTTTGAGGAACTGGCTAATACACTCCATTTCACAGATTCTGATTCAGCTACATAGCTATAAATAAGAGCCTAAAATCACAAGCATTTGGTAACAAAAACATAAAAAGGACCTAGAAGACAAAAAAGCAACTGTGACTGAGCAGCCATGAATGGGTAGCTGCATGAAAACAAGAAGCCTCTGATCCGATGAGGGCTCCCTCTCCAAGGTGGTAATATGGGTTCTAAGAATGCTACTAAAAATCAGCTAGTTCCATCAGCCTCCAGCCAACCAACCCACACAAATATGAAAGGGAAAACTAACAAGGCAATAAGTATGTCCAACTAAGCTAACTTGTGACTATACTTTAGTTAAATGATGGTAAAGAATAGAACCTCTAAAAAGTTCTCTGATCCTGTGCTTTTGTTTTTCCCTTCGTTATTAGTAAAGTTGCCTTTAAATGCTCTGACTTGGCCAAACTGTAAGAAATGAGAATCTTGCATCCCTAAGATACACCCACATTTGAATGATAAATCGCTGTCCTATTTTTAAGATAGCCATTTCAATTTGGCCACTTTAAAATGCTTTATCTTATGTCATACAAGAGTCCTGGAGAGTAAAGTCCCCAATTTTCAGGCAAGAAAACAGATACTCAAATATCTGTTGACTTTTCTTTTACACATGGGGCACATCCACATGGGAATATACATTCTCATGAATGTGCCTCTGATAATTCATAAATGCTCTACAATAAAGACAGAATTTCCATAATTTCTAAAACAAAAAGGAAGAATTCAAAAAGTAAACTACCCAATGTGGTTAAGAAATAGATGGTCTGATTGATCAAAAATTTTAATGGACTAGGTTCCTTGTTGTCTGGTAGGAAAGATGACAGGATACCTGGGGAGCTGGCAGAATGAGGAGTGTAGGGAATGTATTCTACAACACATATGATTTAATAACTTTCAAAAGTTTCAAGTAAATTAAAAAGTCAACAAAATTCTACTGAAACTTACTTATGGCCTGACATTTTCAATTCCAAAAGTTAGTCTCCCCCTAATAAATTAATTTAAACACTTTATTAAGCACCTAAGACCTATAAAGCACTAGCCATGTGAGAGATACAGACATGAGTAAGTGCTCGTCCTTATTCTTGAGGACTCAGCAATCTGTAGAAGAGATAAGACAGATACACAAACAACCAGACTTCAAGCAGAATGTTATTCATAAGTGATGTCTGGAAAAATACTGTTGGGCATCTATGATTATGAAGGTCAAATATAAATCATTCTGGTGCTAGATAAAACTGCTATTTAGAAGATTTCCAGGCAGAAGGCAGGGTCTTAACTTTTCCTGTGAACTGTAGTTATTTTTGTGAACTACCTTTACCACACTCAGCATAAACAAAGAGCTCTCAATAACTCTTAGAAAATGTTCACTCATATCCAAAAAGTGATTTTTGGTTTGAGGGTCTATGAACTGTTTTACGGTAAATCACTTAGTACACATCTCACTATTTTGATTCTTCCTAAAATTAAATGGGGGAGGGGAGATAAAGCAATCACCAAAGAACACTATGCTTAGGAAAATTAAGAGGAGAGGTTTACTTCTGTACTGCTCATCATGGAGGGCTGTTTGCATTCACAGTACATGGTGCTAAGGAAAAAAACCTTCCTTTGCCATAACCTGTCATCATAGTTACTTCTAAAACACATCTCACTTCTTAAAGCATTCGGGAAAAAAAATTATGTCAAGATTTTCTAAAAAGCTCAAAGTATCAGAAAAGAACAATTAGAAAATTTATTTAACTCACTTTTATATACTTTCAGCCTTCAAATACTTCAATAAAGGCCTACCATACTGATCAGATTTTAATGCAAAATGCATAAAGCACAGTGAGAAAAGTTTAACCATTTTTAATTGAAAAAGGACTGATAATATAGGTATAATTATTTACTAAATTTCTTTAAAAATATAAACAGAATAACAGTTTGTGAATATTTGCTCCTTTCTGCTATTGACATGAGGCTACTGGTCTTTTTGAAAACTACACTGACACCACAGACTAAGAGGGAGGAGTGAATGCCTGCTCTAACCATATGCTGGCAATTAAAACATCAAAGAGAAATTGATGACTTGAAGGAAATTTATGAAGGTGATAAGGGCTAATTCTATTCATAAAGTAAAAAAAATAATTTAGAATTAGGTTCTTAAGTATTTTTTAAGAGGCAGGATGTTCTAGTGAAAAATCATAGCTTTGAAGATAGAAGATGTGATTTACTATGCAAGTCTGAGGAAGTTACTTAAATTGTCTGAATTTCAATTTATTTATCTGTAAAATTCACTCATCTAACACATACTGAGTATCAAGTACTATTCTAGTTGTCAGACATACAGTAGTGAACAAATCCTTGCCATTGTGGAGCTTCCATTTTAATGGGAAGAATATATAAAAACATACAGAACAGACAGAAAAAATAAAGGTAAGCGCTAAGGAGAAAAAGAATGCAGGAAAGATGTTTCATAGAATGTTCAGGGAAAGACTCAGTCAAAAACATAACACTTGGACAAAGACATGAAAGAAAATGGGTGAGAAAACCCTGTAGGTATCTCGGGTCAAAAAAGAGAGCAGCAGGAACAACGGTCCTTAGGTAGAAACATGCCAGTCTTATTGAAGCCAGAGAAAGCAAGTAGAGCTGATGCAAAGTGATAGAAAGGAAGAACAGTGAAAAATGAGGTTAGAAAAGGGGACAGAGAAATGGGGGCAAGGCTCTGTAGGGCAACTAGGCTATTACAAGGACTCTCGCTTTTCCTCAGAGTGCAATGAGAAGCCATCAGGAGGTTTGGAACATAGGTGCTTCTCCTGATTTGCATATCAGAAAAAAAATTTACCACACAGAATTCTTCTGTGAGGGCCAAATGCAATGTAAAAACTGAAAAATGCTGTAAAATTCAAATCATTCTAATTTTATCACTAACTTTCTACATGTCTTTCTACATCAGACAGCTTTGTCAAACTCCTCTCCTGCACAGAATAGTAAATACAAAAGGCAACTCTCTCCATTTCTACTACCCTATATCTAAGAATGTAAGTTTTTCTTTTTGCTTTTAAATCAAACAACCAAAAAACTGTATTTCAACACGAAGGATGAACAGTATGAAAACCAGTTTCACCACTATCATCAAACTCAGCAATGAGTCATGAAATTGCATGTCAATGAGCATTTTCTTTTGAACTGCCATGAACAGAAAAGGGAGGCACCTGTGGTAAGTAAGGGACTCTTCTGTTATCACAATTAAGCACCCAAACCAAATATCTACCTTATTTCTTAATTATTGGCATAAATCAAAGGTAAACAGGGAAAATTTTCATTATATATATGAAGCATGTTGCAAATGGTACAAATTATAAACTAGGTAAACTTCTGTTATTGTGGTACTAAACAGCTCATCATCAAATCCTTGCTTAGAGGCAATTATGGAAACTGATGGTCCCATTAATTTGTGAGGAAAAACAGTGCCAATCTGAAATGACCCTGTTAATGGAAAAATAAAGGTAGTTCCCCAGGTTCTAGCCTTTGTCTACTCTTTTTTGTGTCCTTTATGATACTCTGTCATTTCAACTAATGTCTGACTGCCACTATTGCCTGTATGAAAATAACTTTTGCCTTCTATCCTTCTATCCTAAACTCCAGTGCCACATTGCTAGGTGCTGAATGAATACTGCCATCAGATGTCCTACAAGCAACAAATAATGCCTCGTATCTTTTACTATGCCCAACTTTTACTAGACACTTTACTTTGTGTACTAATTCATTTCTACTTAAACCACCTTCGAAGGATGACATTTCATCTTGTATTTAAAAGTTAAATAACTAGCCTAAAGCCATATTATGAAAGAGAAACTACCATAGTGGCTTAGCTTTGTACCTAAATACAACAGATAGGAAACACAATTCATCATTTCCTCTCCCAGCTCTCCTACAAATCCATTCCCACTATCATACTTCGAGTGGAAAAGAATGTAAATTTCAGTCACCTGGCCTCAAAACTCAAGTCATGTCCTATGCCTCCCATACGCAGTCAATCCCTGGAAGCCCAAGCTGCCTTCAAGCAAAAATTTCATTGAGCACAGGTCACAGGGGAAGACCCCTACCGCCCGCCAAAAACAAGGGGGCCGCCTCACGGTCGCCGGGGGCGGGTTTCGGTGGGTTTTCTGCAGTGCCCGTACTGCAGGTATTCCACCCGCTTCTCTGCTCCCGAAATGGCTTATCATTGCCCGCCAGCCCCGCTGTGGGCCTGCCTTGCTCTCCAGCAGCTTCGCACCTCCACATGCTCCACCTCAAGCCCCCAACCACCTCCCCTCGCCCAGCTGTTACAGCCTTCACCTGCTCGTCTGCTTCCGCCATGGTGCAGCCAGGAAGTCACGTGACAGACCCGGAACTGAAGGAAAACAGAACGCTGGGGCCCAGGGACTGCTGGAAAATGTAGTTTTAGCAGTATCTGAGCTGGGTGTCTTTTCTAGGTGGTGACGCTGGCTATTGGACCTCGTTTCTGCTTTCAAACCGGTAAACTCAATGAAGTTATGCTTCGGAGAATCTGAACATAACCATTGTAAATGTTTTATTTTATTGTTGGCCTAATTTTTTTCGTGATTATTATAGCATTTGTTAATATTTACTATATTAGGCCCTGGTTTTAAAATTTGCATGAATTATCTCATTTAATCCTCCCAGCACTCCCTACTAGTATCCTAATTTAGAAAGAACACCGTTCCTCAGAGATCACACAGCTAATATCACACATAATAGGATTCAAATTTAACCTCATTTGATGCTAAAGTCTTGATTCAAATGCTGCTTAGTCTAAATGTTCTTGCCCTTGTTTTTTAAGTATATTAAGTGAATAGAAAGCAATCTTTGCAGAAGAGAATCAAAGAACAATTTATACTCCAAAAAGTTTCTTTTTAGTTCCTACTGCTTGTTTCTTTAAGTTGACATCTTCTTCTGGCATCTGGACGTTGACATTAAAAAAATTCTCTGTTGTTTAATTAAATTATTTATTAAACTTTTATTGAATATATTCTATAGACAAATATTCAAGATAGAATAAAAATTTGTCCTTGGTAAAATATGTAAAACCACTGCATTACTTGCATCCTTAAGAATGAATGATCTCTCCATGTGTCTGGGCATTTTGAACTCTCTTTCCTAATCCTCAGGAATTTGCAGCATCTTGTCTAAAGACGGGCATTTTCCTCTTTCCACTCATCTTTAGTAGCTGGTAACTAGCAGAAGGCCCATCACAAATGCCAACACGTGATATGCTAAAATACCCTTTTTGACTCCCTGTGCTTATTAACTCTGACTTAGTAGGAAGGCATAGACTTAACACTCTATGCCTCTCAGTTCTCTAGGAGTAACCTGCTCAACCCATGATTCCCATGGCCAGGGTGACCTCATATGAGACACTTTTTTTCTCCCCAGGGCTTAAATAACCTTAGTTCTATCCTCTTCCTCCAAGCCTCACTGGGGTACTTTTTCCATTCTGCTGATCAGTCAGTCACAAGGGAATGTAGACAGGCCAACCCCAAGGCATTTAGATATCCATAGCCAATCACACAATGCACTAAGATCATCTCTTGCAAAACAACCCAGGACCAATATATTATTCATGAAGGGCTCCAAGTTCCACAAAGACTCTTACACAGACCAAAGACACTGTGGAAACCCTCAGTCAAGTCTCCATAGGAAACAGAACTAAGCCTAGACCCGCTACTTTTCTGATTTTCCTCAAAAACTGTGAATTTCCTTTTTTTCATTTTGAGATAGACCCACCCATAAACTTCCAATGGGCCTGAATGAAGATGTAGCCAAAGTTCACTGTAGATTCTTTTCTGCTCATGTAACCTCAGAGGCTCTGGATTCCTAAGTCTGTTTCCCATTCAGTGTTCTGTCTTGACTGTAATAAAATATGATGGGCATTGGATCTATTATTATTTCTTTTTGGACGAGCTAGAAAGGTGAAGAGACACAGTTATGAAAAGATGAATTAGAGGAAACCCACTAGAGGCAAGCAAGTTCATGCTAGGCCCATGCACAAGATGAAATTCACATATGACCTTCAAGCCCCAAGTTTCCTAATGTGAAATGGAAGTTTTGGGCTCCCTTATCTAGGATGTCCCGTAGCTTCCTGCTTCTGACACTGTGGTTCGCAGAACAGCAGCATCAATATCACTTGAGAGCTTGTTAGAAATGAAGAACTTGGGGCCTCTCCAGAAACCTACTGAACCAGAATCTAGATTTTAATAATATCCTCAGGTGATATTTAGATTAAAGTTTGAGAAGTGTTCCGCATGACAGTCTTTCATTCTCTGGCAAAGCACCTATTTTTTTTTTTATAACATCTGTTCATATCTCCCACCTTCAAGCTACAGAACTAGAGGTTAATAGTTAACTTCTCATTCACAATCTACAGCACCTAGTACTGAGAATAGGCTTTGACCAGACTTAAACAATGACATCTGTAAAGTGGTTCACTGGTTTTATGGATTTGTCTTATAAATTTGTTATGTAGACCTGAAACAATTTATTAACTCAATAAATTGTCATTTATTCATAATAACAACCTACTTCATTGTTTAAACAATATGAATGGCTTCAACATTTTCCATTAGAAGACAGCATTTCTAAATTTAGTAAATTCAAAAAATCAGCAAAGTGGAAAGGTAAGGTAAAAAAGTCACCTTTACATTCCTTATAATTAAGTGGTACTTTACAGTTTCTTTTTTTCAGTCTTTAGCTTCTATTCCTTCTTCCATTGCTACCTTTTTCAATCTAATGGTATTGCTTGATAGCCAGTGACTAGGAAAGCTACACCACATTACACTACTTACTCCAAGCAATGATCTTAACCTTTCCTTAATTTTCTCTTACAAATAGCTAAAGTATTTGTTGTTTTAAGCAACTTTGGAAAGGCGCAGCTTATTTTGTAAGTTATATTTTCAAAATCTGTACCCTCTGAAACCTGTTACCTTCTAATGGTCTAGATGTCATTTTGAGACGCAGCCTATTGAAAATTTCCTTAAACAAACACAGAAGATTTTTTTTAAAGAACATTTTTCTAATTACAAAAGTAATGCATATTTATGATAGATAATTGGAAAATACAAAAATAAAATTCAAAAGCCACTTATAATTTTTTTCCTCCATATCATCATTGTTGGATATATTTCTTCTCTCTCTGTCTCTCTCTCCCTCCCTCCCTCTTTCTTTGTGTTTATTTAAAGTTTTTTAAACAAAAATTATATTATCAAGTTTTGTCATCAGATTTCTTCACTTAGTAATATTTCAAGGTCATTTTCCAATAACATTATAAAATGTTTTATAAAAACATGATTTAATGGTGCACACTAAAGTTGCATTCTATGAAAATATCATAATTCTTTTTAATTCATACTTTGAGTATATCTAATTAATATTCCTTCACATAATTTTGGCAGATGCTTTAGTAGAAGGTGGTATCGATTGCACAAATAAAGACCAACCAAATGAGTAAATCCAAGGCTATTTTATTTAGAACCTGCTCTAGCAAGAAAATCAGCCACCATCACTTACGTTTGGGCAGAGATACAAAGATAGGCAGGAGTGGGAAAGCTTTATTGTGTAAAATGGGAAGGCTTCAGGTGTGCCTAGATTAGAGACTTTAGGCGGACTAATTAGGAGGGGGCATCTAGTGTGATTGATTAGGGATGCACATTTAGCTTTCTCAAGTTGGTCTTAAATTGAAAGTGAGGATAAAAATTATTGAAGCTCTTCTTTTTATTAATCAAGTCCTGGTCAGTTTGGGCTGATTATTACAGAAGTTTTTGTTTAACTTCCTGGAATGTTACTAGAGATAGCAATCTGGCTTCCTGTAAGTCTGCCATACAGCAGGCTGCCTTTCTGGGCTGGTTATTGTAGTTGAAGGGTTGATTTCTTGAGTAGGTTGCTGCAGACTGTTGGTCAGAGTTTGGTTTTTATATCTGGTCTGGCCATTGTCTGTATGTTCCATTTCTCATAATTTATATTCCCAAGAGTTAGATATGGTATCTCTACTCTCTATACCCTCCTACCATCAAACATTAGATATTCTGTTTGACATTGTATTTTCTTTAAAATATAATCAATTTGTTGCAGAGGGATAGTATTTTACCTTTTGTTTTAACACATATTTCTTTAAATTTTGATAAGTTGATTTTTTTTTCATGTATTTGCTCACCTTTTTCAATTTTTTCCTGCATTTCTACTCTCACTCTTTACTCATTTTCAGGTGGGAAATTGGTCTTTTTTTTATATTGACTTGAAAAAGAATGTTAGCAGACCACTGGTTATTTAGTTTTGAAACTAAGAGAAGTCTGGTGTAAGACATAAATATTCTGAGATCTTCAGCATGGAATTGATATTTGAAGTGCAGAGGGCCTAACCAATAAAGGGAAAATATAGTTTTTGAGAATATATAAATTTGAAGGAAAATAGAAGAAGATGGAGTGTAGATTCACTGAAGTGGTTTTCTAGTCACTGATTCTAAGAAAACATGTAAAAGTCCTAAGACATATTTTCCTCATTAATTAATTTTTTCATGTAAATTGGGAAAATGTTGTGTTTTAATTTAAGCAGCAAATTTCCTTGATTCAAAAGAGGTCACACACTTACATGTTTTCTTGGAATCTTTGCTTTTGTTATTGCACAGCTACAAATAAGCACTAAGAGAAAAAAAAATAAAAAAGAAAAATTAAGTCCTAACAAAAGAATCAGAAGGAAACTATCACATTTGCTTTGACAGCTTCTTATTTTTAAATGTCTCCAGAACCTAGCACAGTGTCTGGTGCATAATAGGAGCTCAATAATTATTTGTTGACTGAGTCAATTAATTAATTAGTAATTAATTTAACATATCTTCATATCATGATGTTTTCACAAGAACTAGACTTTCTTGGTGCCCTGCCACTCTTTTATGAGAAAATAAGGAAACATTGAAGGTTTAGAGTAGAACAGTTAATGACATGATGAAGGTGGTGTTTGTGAAGTTTATTTTACATCAGTTGTGTGAGGGTTCAAAGATGGAAGTGATCGAATCCACTGAAAAGTTCCAGGATGTCTTCATGGAGGAAGTAGCACATCAAGTGTTGCTTAAAGGATGGTTAACAAGGTTTTAAAGGATTGGTAAGAGGCTGATATTAGAGAACAGAGGAAAAGAAAAATATTGCATGTGAGGGAACAGTATGAAAAGAGACAGAAAGATGTGAAATGCATCCAAAGTGTCAGACAGATATAAGACTAATTAAAGAGGAGGACATTAGAGTCTGCCAATGTCAACCATTGCACATAATTCCATACGCAGTTGTGGCAATGATTGCTAATTTCCTGCCTAATATCCATTTACTTCTACTTCCTTAATAAAAGAAACCCTATAATATTGGGGGCAGAAATACCCTTGGATAAAAGACTACATTTCCTGGCTCCATAATACAGTCAGGTATGGTTATGTGATTAAGTTTCAGTCAATGATATATAAATGGAAGTGTTGTGTGCTTTCCAAGAAAGATTCTTAAAGGGTGACACACAGCTGGAGATATCCCTTATACCTTTTCTGTTACTAGGTTCTCCAGTAATCATTTTGGTCCATGAGATAACCTTGAGGATGGAAACCAAATGCTACGGATGAAGCAAAAAGATAGAAGCAGCCTGTGTTCCTAATGTTGTTTTGTGGCCACCATGAACCCCTAGACTGCCTGCCTCCAGATTGATTTTGAATGAAATAATAAAATCTTGTGTTATTGTGGGCTGTCTATCACATGCATCCAGACTTAATCCTAACTGATACAGTGGTGGAAACACACTGAGAATTTGGCCGTAAAGATATCACCTATTGCACACCAGTGAATGATCATTTTCCTATTTGCACACCTGAGAATAGTGAAAGGAGAAAGGAATAAATCACACAGGCATGTATGTGAGAACAAAATTTTACATTATAATGTTTTGGGATCTTGGGGCATAGGGCTGGCACAGTACCCCCAGAGTGTAAACTTGCCTTTGTTTTTTTCTAGTTCATTGTGATGTTTAATAACTTGAAAAGTGGTCAGATCAGAATCCATATCCTATCTGTACTATTTATAGTACTTACTTAGAAAAGTATACTTAGAAAAGTGTAAGTTACCTTTACAAAGTTCCAGTAATCTCAACTGTCAAATGGTCTGACAATACCGTCCTCTCGGGGTTATTGCAAAAAATAAAAGACAAAATGTATATAAACTTCTGAGCAGAAGGTTGGGGTGTAGATGTTTTTATTATTATTGTGCTGCTATTATGTTTTCTGCACTTGAATATCCATATAAAAAAACATTGCAATCTCTTCCCCATGTTCCATTTCTATGATCTTCACTTAGAGGACCCTGCCTTATTTTTTTTTCATAAGAAGAAGAAAAGGAATTTTGGGGATTTCAGAGTTGTCCTTAACCTGGTCCCTCAAAGGAAATCCTGTTTAGGGATTATCAGACACCTCAAACAAATAACATGAGAGCGTGGCCAAAAAACCCAGAAACTTCCAGTTTCTGTTCTTCATGTGAGGAATTTGGAGCTCACTACTCTGTTCTAACTATAAGTAAAAAGCTGAACAAACTGAAAAATCACACTCAAGGCAAACTCCTGTCCTCATGATTGGAAAGACCAACAGGAGAACAGAGGGAGTCATGGCATTCCAGAGCAGAGATTCACAAGGAAAAACTGTCATGGAAACCAGTGGTAGGGTGGGAAATACTGACCTGTACTTGATGCTCAGAGTGGACAAATCTGAGAGTTCAAAAATCCAGGAATCTGAGGAGCAAAAGAAACAAACAAACTAAATGAAAAAAGACTCACAGATACAGAGAAAAACTGGCAATTGCCAGAGGGGAGAGGGGTTGGAGGGCTAGGTGAAAGAAATGAAGGGATGAGGAAGTACAAATGATTAGCTACAAAACAGTCACAAGATGTAGAGTACAGCATAGAGAGTATAGTCAATATTATTGTAATGGCCGTGTATAGTGCCAGATGGGTGCTAGAGTAATCGGGGGGATCACTTGGTAAATTATCTAAATGTCTAACCATTATACTGTATACCTGAAACTAGTAAAACAAAAAAAGCTGAGCAAAAAAAATCGCATATTTATAAGTGAAAAACCAAACAAACAAAAAAATTCCAGGGGTTCCCAGGTATAGTGGGCGCCCAACAGTATTGTGAGATTTACCTCCAGGAACTCAACCAGGTTCCCATAAATATCGGGGAAAATCTCCTCAGTCTACAGGCAGGGTGTCAGGGAAAAGGAATCATTGTGAAATTAGCCTGAAGACTGTTCTTAACAAGGTCTGCCCTCAGGAGAAACTATTTAACCAAAGCCTAACTGACTTGAGAGAAGGGAAATACCAAATGCACCTCACTCTAGCTATCCTTCTCCACCTAAACGGGGAGAGAAAAGTAAGAAAAACTTGTGAAGTTCACAGACTGACTAAAAGCCCACACTCACTAAAAGGTGAGACCTAATCCCGGGACTATAGAGTGTTTTCCTGCCCCCACCCCACATTTTATCACCACATTCTGAAAGGCCTATTTATATAGTTTCTTTTCCTAGAATATCATGTCCAGATATCAGGAAAAAAACTATAAGACATATCAAAAGGCAGAAAAACAATATGAAGAAACAGAGCAAGCACCAAAATAAGACATGGAAGGAATGTTGGAACTACTGGACTAAGGAATTTAAAAAAAACAACAAACTATAATTAATGTGCTAAGGGGTTTAATGGATAAAGTAGACAGCATGCAAAAACAGATGGGTAATGTAAGCAAACAGCTGGAAATCCTAAGAAAGAACCAAAAGAAATGCTAGCCATAAAAAGCAGTGAAACATAAATGAAGAATGGCTTTGGGGGCTTATTTTTACACTAGATGTTACTGAGTAAAGTATCTCTGAACTAGTTGATATATCAGAAGAATCCTTGAAAACAAAAGAACGAAGAGATAAAAGACTAGGAAACAACAACAACAACAACAGAACAGAATATCCAAAGACTGTGGTGGGCCAACTACAAAAAGTGTAACATACATATAATGGGAATGCCAGAAGGAAAAGAGGGAACAGAAGAAATATATAAAACAATGACTGGGAATTTCCCCAAATTAATGTGAGACACCAAACCACGGATCCAGGAAGCTCAGAGAACACTAAACATGGTCAATGTTAAAAAACAAACAAACAAACAAACATGTAGGCATATTGTTTTCAAATTACAAGAAAATCAAAGATAAAGAAAAAAATTCTGAAAAAAGCTGGGGGGGAGGGGAGGGGAAGATCCAAATTCTTCTCAAAAACTACGCAAGCAAGAAAAGAGTGGAGTGAAATAATTAAAATGTTGACAAGGAGAACAAAAAAGTCAGAATTCTGTAGCCCTGTGAAATGATTTTTCAACACTGAAGAAATAGACTTTCTTGGCAAACAAAAATTGAAATAATTTATTGCTAGTAGACCTGCCTTGTAAAAAAAGTTCAAGTTCTTAGAAAGAAAAATAACACAAGTCAGAAACTCAGGCACACATCAAGAAAAGAAGAGCACCAAAGAAAGAATAGATGAAGGTAAAATAAAACTTTTATTTTTTTATTCCTAAATATTTTGACATAAAATTTGTTCAAAATAATAATAGCAACAATGTATTCAACTACATATTCAATACAATGTATGCTTATGTATATCACATATATATGCTTATGTATGCTTTTATATAAGTGAAATCAATGACAAATGATACAAAGAAGAAAAGGAATTAACATTATTTGGTCAATGTAAGATACACATACCACCTGTGACATAGTATTAGTGCTATTTGAAAGTGGACTTGGATTTGTTATAAATGTATATTGGAAACTCTAGGGCAACCACTAAATTTTTATTTTAAAAGATGTATAACTGATATGATAAAAAGAGAGAAAATGGAATAACATAAAAAATCTTAATTAAAAAGGCAGAAAAAGACTAGAAAACAAAAATAGGAACAAAGAACATAGGCAACAAAATAAAAGTAACAAATACGGTTGATATTAATCCAACTATATCAACAATTACTTTTAATGTTAATGGCTTAAATGCAGCAATTAAAAGACAAAGATCTCAGAGTAGATTAAAAAAAACACAGCCCAACAATATGTTGACTATAAGAAACCCACATTAAATATAAAGACACATAGATTTAAAAGTAAATATGTAAAGAAAAATATAACATGCTAACATTAATCAAAAGAAAGAAGTAACTATATCAATTTCAGACAGAGAAGACTTCAAAGTAAGGAAAGTTATCATGGGTAAAGTAGGGCATTACATAGTGATAAATGGGGTCAATTCTCTAAGAAGTTACAACAGTTCTTAATATGTATGCATCTAACAACAGAGTATCTAACTATATGAGGCAAACACTAATAGAACTTCAAGGAGAAATAGATCAAAGGATATTATAATTGAAAATATCTATACCCCTCTATCAGAAATGGACAGATGAGCAGAAAATTAGTAAGCACATAGTTGAATTCAGCAACACCAGCAGTCAATTGAATATAATGGATATTTATAGACTGCTCCATCCAAAAACAGCAGAATACACATTTTTGCCAGGCTCACAAGGAACATTCACCAAAATATACCACATTCTGAGCCATAGAACACACCTCAACAAATTTTAAGAATAGAAATCAGGCACATCTTCTCACAAACCAAAGTGGAATTAAACTGAAAATCAATAAGAAAAGATATCTGGAAAATCCCAAGAGTAAAAAAAATAAAATACATGGGCCAATGAAGAAATCTCAAGAAAACATAAAAATATTTTGAACTAAGTGAAAATGAAAACACAGCTTATCAAAATTTATAGGATTCAGTAAAAGTAGTGCACAGTGGGAAAATTATAGCATCGAATATATATATTAGGAAAGGAGGAAGGCTAAATTCAATCATCTAAGTTTCCAATTGAGGAAACTAGAAATAGATTAGCAAATTAAATCCAAGGTAACCAGAAGAAAAGAAATATTAAGAATTAAAGCAGATCAGTGAAACTGAAAATAGGGAATCAATGGAAAAAATCAACCAAACCAAAAGCTAGTTCTTTGAATAGATCAATAAAATTAATAAACCTCTAGCCAGGCTCATGAAGAAAAAGAGGACATAAGTTACTAACATCAGAAATAAAGAGGAGATATCACTACAAATTCCATAGACATTAAAAGGATAATAAAGGAATACTATGAGCAACTCTATGCCCATGAATTTGATAACTGGATGAAATGAACCAATTCTTTGAAAGACATGATCAACCAATATGTACACAAGAAGAAATAGACAACATAAATAGGCCTAATCTATTAAAGATGCTTAGTCAATCAGTAATTTATAAATATCAAAAAAAAGAAAAGACCAAGCCCAGATGTGAAATATTTTACAGACATTTTTCCAGATTATTTTCTTCATATATATACAAGAGATTATGTAAATTTTAAATATAATTTGAATCATATTCTACATTTCCATGGCACTTTTTTATTTATTAGTTGTTCTAAAATGTAAATCCACATCAATACATGTAGAGCTACATAACTGTCTGTGCTTGTATAACTTTCTACTGAATTATTTTAATTTATGTAGCCAATCTTCTACTTTCAAAAATTTATATTGCTTTCAATTTTTTTATTCTAAATCATATTGTGTTGAACATTGTATCTTTCTGCACTTGTACAATTTACAAATATTTTTTTAGAAAAAAATGTTTAGAATGAAATGGTTTGATCAGAAAACCTTTGAAGTTGTCATAAGAGTTCTTTGGAAATAGCAAGAATACTCTACTATGGTAATTGTGAATAATTTAGAAAATCTTTTATTCATTTTTTGGATTTCTATTGCATGTCTTACTAACAAATATTTCAAAGGCCACCTGTTTGGGTTTTCCCTAGACATGAACGGCTTATGTGCAATCTATTTACAGAACTTTTTAAATATTTTTGACAAGAAAGCACAAAACTAATTTTTTCAACTTAAAGCATGAATTCAATCTGTTCAAATTCCAGGTGTTTAGCTGTGCCAAGAAAATGTATTATTTAATAGAGAATCTTTCATTTTCAATCAAAACTTTGAAACAAAATACTTAAATACATCCTACCATTGGCTCCAAATATCATTTGTGAAACAAGGTCCATTTTTCAGCACGAATCCAATTTCAAGGTGTGTTTGTGTAACAAGAGCTTTCTATTCCATGTATTTGAGTCCTTCGAACACAAAGACACTAAAAATTGACAATGAAGAGGGAGAGGAGGAGAGAAAAGAGGAGAGGAAGTAAAGGTCTGCTATACTAGGTGAAAGCAATGGCAGCTCCAATTGTGTTCTAAAAGTTTACATAATCACTCTGTTAATTAATTGAAACTTAGTGTTCATTTTTTTTGTATAAACAGTACTGTAAACATTTTTTATCTAGAAAACTATTTAGTCCACTATATCATTGAACCTATACATGTTATGAAAAATAGAAAATATAACTGTTGCAGTATCGATAATTAAAGAAATTTAAAAAAACTCTGATGTTGGTTTAGTTGTTTTGTACTTACATTGAATATTAGCTCATGAAGAAAACCACACTTAATTACCACAAGATTTTGTTTTACTTTATTGTGTTTCTGCTCTACTCCAGTTATTTATTGAAATGTGACAAGGAAGGAGCTTATCCACCATTTGTGGCACTGTTATCACAGAACAGTGCCACTTTAGTTACAGTTTCCTGACCTAGAAATGAGGTTTAGGATCCTTTGATTGTTGCTTTAAGGAGAGAAATAACTTTAATCATCACTAGGGAAGGCTTATCCCCTCAAAAAGAGAACATATTAAGAAGAATACTAGAAATAAGTTCACAAAATGAATATGAAAGATAACACTGCACACTAAAGTAAAGCCAGATTTCATCTTTAGGTAATCCTGTTAGGTTTCAATGAACATTTCTAGCTGGTTTGACAGCTACTGAAAACAAATAGATGCCCTAGTCCTCACTATACTTATGTAGCAGCATAAGAACTCCAAGGCCTGACATAGATGATATATCACCAACTTCTTATTTGCATACAAATGTCTGGAAAGTTTTAGAGAAACCTCTTTAGCTCCCCACTAACCACCTCCCAAGGCCATCTGGAATGTTAGTCCCTTTATGACTTTTTTTGCTCTGATTTTTGTAGATACTATATCAAATTGGGATGTTCTGGCCTTGCTGTTTCCATAAGCCAGCTCCTTCCTACTCCTTCTCCCTTACTTCATTCTAGAGACACATCTTCTGCCTTCTTTTTATTAGACTTCAATGCCTGTCAATGATGCAGATGAGTAAAAAGGTCTTCATGGTAGGATTGGCCATGGAGAAGAAAACCATGCCCTACCATCAGCTGATTTAGGTTTTAGGCATTCTCTACCAAGATTGACCCTGTTTTTTTCCATCCCAGTTCTGTTTATTGCAGTTCGATGGACTAATGGTACAGAAAGCCTGTTTTAACTACTTGTAATATGTTGTGGTAGACATTTATTGGATTTTTTGTATAGTACTCTTTCTTAGTATTACTGAACTCAAGGGGTTCACTGCTTGGGGTGTTTTATTCAAGAATGAGTTGTGGTTGTCATTAGGTAGTTTTATTTACCTGAAGCAAACAAAAGAGAAGAGATTCACATCGAAAGCTCTGTCTCCTTGAAGGGAGGCTTAGTCATTGCTGATATATACTCTTTGGTTACTTACGTGTTGATTTCTTCTTCGTGGTTAGCTACACTTATCCCTTATCCCTTATCTGATTGGATTCCTGTCAAGCTCATCCCGATTACTGTTGCATCAGTAAAATACTGTACTACATTTTAACAATTAACAAAAATAACATTTAATAAGAACTGCCCAGACCTTGAAACCCTTGTTCTATCTAACACTAGGATGTGCCTTTCTACCCCCCATACTCCTGGCCCACAACCCACATGGTACCTAAAAAGTTTTCCACTTACTGGATATAGTCTACTGATTTTCATCCCCTCTATGGGCTTTTAAGAATTAAGACTGAAAGAGGTCAGACTGTTTTCTGATTCTGTAAGATAGCCCATGATTTTTTGTTGTTGTTGAAACAAGTGCAAATTAGTTTTCTGATGCTTATAGTCAAAAAAGTTCTAACTCTTTTAACTGATATGTGCGCGCGCGCATGCACACACACACACACACACACACACACACACACACACACACACACACAAGTTGTCTTTCTCCTCTAAGCAATTTTTATGTCGTTTGTTCTAGTAAGTGGGCTTTGGTAACTAGGGAAATGGTCTTGATTTCACCCCTAAGGAATTAAAGAAAGATATCTCAAAATAGAAACAAGACTAAATTCCCTGTTCTTTGGATAAGTATATAATTGCCCACCTCTTCTTATGTGTTTCCTTGCTTGCTTGAAAAACTTTGTATCTTTCTGATGATAGCTGAATTTCTGCCAGTAGCTGACTTTTTATCATGACTTCTTCGCTATATTTTAGATAAGCAATTGAAGATAATCTGGATACCAGGCTAGGAGCCATTTTGAAATGTAATTTCAAGTTCAGGAAAAACTGTAATACTGAGACCTTCAAAGATACTGGCTCAATTATCTGGTTCAGGAACTAGGTCAGTAGAATACAAGCTTTGGGTTCTCCATTCCTGGTTGACCTAAAGCAAGATGCCTATGAAGAAGAGAGTGTTCAGGAAAATCCTGGGACCAATCAGGCAGCCCAGCAAAATTCCACATGCTATTGTCACAGGATCAAAGCGACATGTCTTTTGTTTAAGTGTCACGTGGTTGAAGGAGAAAGCTCCAACTTGTCAACTGAAAGAAATAAAGCACAGAACAAGCAATACTTATACATGACTTTTTGCATTACGATTCTTCCGAAATAAGATACGATATGCTCTCAGAGCATTGAATTTCTACTCTCTTTAGTTCTCATCTTATCATACTTGGAAATCTTTCCTCTTCCACAAATAAGCTAAAATTAATTGCACGTGTTTCTCTTTCTAATAATCTAAAATGTTGCTAAGTTTGCATTTTGGTCCACAATTTGTAAATATTATCTAAGATGCTTGTTAATGCTAAATCACAGGATTGAAGAAAATATTCAGACCGGGGAAAAGATTCATGCTGTTATATACTGTGCTTCAAGTGCCTCAAAGCTGCAAATGGCTGAAGGATTGATGTCTTTAATGTATTTACAAACCCAGATAGCCATTTCACCCTAAAATAGTGGCTCTTTTCTGTATTTGCTCATTCTGTATTCCATGAATTGAACTAGCCTGTTTGAAACTTTTAGAAATCATCCCAGAGTGACTCGCAGATCCACTGGCTATGCAGGATCTGTGTTATCTTGTGGATGATATGTATTTCAACCAGCTGTCTCCCAACTCTAACAAGTAGAGAGCTCTTGGTTCCTCACTGGTCACCACTCCCACTTAGGATATCAGGAAGTTATTTCTCACTCCATTCATGAGATGTTGACATTCAATGTCATTTTCTCATAACATTGATGAGATGCATTAGGAACTTAACTCTTGTTAATATCAATTATTCTATGGTAAAAATTGTTTTCACTTTAAACTGTTTTGCTTAAAGTCACAGAACATATTGACAATATTAAGTGAAAACTTACTGTAC
Source organism: Macroglossus sobrinus (assembly GCA_004027375.1). Lineage (NCBI taxonomy): Eukaryota > Metazoa > Chordata > Mammalia > Chiroptera > Pteropodidae > Macroglossus > Macroglossus sobrinus. Next base: position 216,755 of record PVKZ01002106.1, read on the forward strand.
ACTACATCTGATGATGTGTAGTTAATAGTGTCAGAGTAAAGTGTGCTTAAATGTTTTCTCTTATTGTTCGTTGCAGGAAAGTTTCTGCCAGATTTTATGGAGCAGCAGCTTTTCCTAGAGCTTCCATGAGTTTGTTCTGAGCCCTTTGTTTCTTTCAACCATAAAATATGTCAAAGTTTCCTATTTTCCTCTCAGAATTATTAACAGTATACTACTGCTATATAATTTGCTTGGAAGATTGTTCAAAAGGGAAGGCTTTTATTACTGATTTACACTCACAGATGGTATTCATTCACTTAACAATTACTACGTTGTAAGGGTAGACACATGAACCGCTAAATTAAGAGACGGTTCTATATAAACAATATTCAGCTAAATTTACAGAGACTCAAATAGTTTGTTGCCATACTATATACTTAGTACCAAGTTTTTCTCTTTTTCTTTCCCTTCTTTGAGGATATATCCAAAATTTAATCCATTATCTCTTCTCCAAAATCTCCTCCTCCTGACTTTCTTTTACCCACAATTGGTACCACCCTATACACAGTTGTTCCAGTCAGAAACCTTGATGTCTTCCCTAATTTATCTCCTTCACTCATACTCCCAGATCCTAAGTCATCAAATTCTGTAAATGTGATCTGTTAACATATCTCTATCTATACTTCTCTCCATTATGTCTTTCTTAGTTCACTTCATCATCAACCTTCCTATAGATTGTTGCAACAGCCTCCTAATTGGTCTCTCTGCCTCCATTACTATCTTTCTCTCTACTTCCTTATTCACATTGCAGTTACTGATATTTTAGAAAGGATACAAAACTCTTCTGCTTCAAACTTTACATTAGCTCTCCATTGCTCTTGAGACAAAATCCAGTTACTTTATACACTCCACCTCTCCAGCCTCACATGCCAACACTTCCTCTTTCACTTGCTTTCCAGCTATACAGATTCATTTGGAGTACCTTATGTGCTACACTCTCTCTAATTTCTAGGCCTTTATGGGTGCCATTCTTTTTATCTAGAATAGTATCTCTGTTTCCTGTCCCCTATCCCACTTCCAAACTTGTTTGCCAAAGCCTTAGGCTTCAGAACTGTCACTCATTGTTATTGCCTTAACAACAGCAATAAAAATTATCTATAAATATTTTCTAATGAGAATATACTTTCTATTTTGGCTTGTACTGGTAGCAAATTTCCTAGGATTTTAGATCATCTCTAGCTGCCCGTTTCTTTATACTTTGTTATCATGAAACTATAACATCTTTTGCAGACATAGAATGGTTCTGTCCTAGGCAAGTGAGTTAGGGACCCTTGGAAAGTATAGCTCATTTAAGTCACTAGGGTATTATTCCATTAACATATGACTATTTACTTCAACTTTGAATTGAGTAAGTTCCGTTCAGTGTCAAATATTGCCTACAATAAAACTTTGCCCACCCCTTGTGGGCTAATATTTGATGATAAAATCAACTTAGTATTTTTCAATATGTCTTTTATCCATGAAGTTATAAAATAACTTAAAAAATAACAGCCCTCAAAATAACCTCTGACTCTTAGAAAGTTACCTTAGCTTTTATAAATCTTTGCAGATTTTTGCCCTGCCTTCTGAAAAATATCCAACCCTGATGATGGATCCCTCCAGCTCTTATAGTCATTTAATAAAGTGTGCTACTTATGTTTTTCCACAAGCAGCTATGTGGACTGCCTCTGAGGTTCTATTTTTTGAGTTTATAGTACCAGATTTAGAACATTCAAAGCATGAGCACTTATCGTTAGGCCCATAGGATTTCTTTTTTGGTTCCATTGTTTTTATGGCCAAAGACTTTAGAAACATAGTGGTGCAAAGTCACTAAATATGGTAAGCAATTTGATTTCTTAATGAGAGTATTTAATCTTCCTAAGTTCTGAGTAGAATTAATTTTTATCTTCCAAAAAATTAAGAGTGTACTTGAAAATCTCACATCTAGGTGGGTTAACTCAGTGTATTTTAAAGGTTTTTATTTCTTTAAGTTTTGTTTGCTTTTTATCCTACATACTGCATCCCACAGTAAGAAATTCATTCTACATCAGTGTGTGTGTGTGTGTGTGTGTGTGTGTGTGTGTGTGTGTGAAAGAGAGAGAGAGAGAAAGAGAGAGAGAGAAGACACACACCCACAACTGAAACAAAATTTCCATGAAATAATACTTACCCAGAGTATATGTGATTCACACTGGCATCAGTAAAATTTTTATTTTATCTAATCTTATACTATGCTATCCTATGATATTTTGGTCACTACTCATTACATTGACTTCATTATCTGCAAATGAAGCACAAACTTTCAATTTTAAAAGCACTGGATTATAATTTTTAACAATAAGAAAACAATGAGGCACATGTAGTAGACTAAAGTAACTCTAGTTCTTTACTTCTTAGAACATTTTCCATTTGTTTTTCCTTTGATCTCCAGGTGATCCTGGTAAGGCTAAAAAACTTTTCTTAGAAATGAGTATGGAAAATGGCCTCTTTCTGCTGGGGTTGCCAAGCTGTGAGATGTGGATGTGGGCTGTTGGCAGCTATCTTCACTCTGCAGAAGAAAATCTGAATGAATAATGAAGCCACAGTATACTGAGGGATAGCTAGAGACAGGGAGAGCCTTAGGAGCAATGTTTGAGCAACTGGATTAAGATGTGAAGAATTCTAGATGTATCTTGTATTTCTCAGATATATAACATAATATAGTTTCTTTTCTTTAAGTTGTTTGAAATTTTCTCACTTACCAAGTGGAAGGGTCCTGATAATAAAGTAAAGCAGATGTGAATGAAGAGACCACATGCCTGCACCTCTATTGGAAATATTAATAAAATCTATCTTCTGCCTCTCCTCTTATATTCATGGAGAAATGGGCTGTTCAAGACTTATATGGCAGAAAATTCTATTTTAAGAGTGTTTTAAATATTAATTCGTATGTTCTTTCCCTCCCTAAGCTCTTCTACTTCTTTTCTTTTCCCCCACCAGTCAGTATAACTTTTTTTATTCATTTCTTCAAAAAAGAGATGGCACTGTAGAAATACACAATTTGGCTTTTCATTTTCAGTTGCCTACACTTAAAGAGAACACAAAGGAGGTATGATAAATAAAGAAAAAAATTCTAACTGTAAGACTAGAAAGGAATTCCAAGTCTAAAGAGAGTGAAAGAGGAAGGGGACATGAGTGGGAGAAAGAGGAGAGAAGCCCTAAGAAAACCACCCAGTTCTGCTCAAGAATCTGGTTACATGAACAAGGTCCACCATCATTGCCTGGGGGACTTCATGGCTCCATTTAGGTGAAAACCATGCATTCCCTGTGCTGAGGAGTTTGTTAGTCATTCTTGGATTAAAGCTCTGTGAGATTCTCCCTGCTGCAACGGCAATCACATGGGCTGCTGAGGAAGACTACTTCTCTGTGTACCCATCCCACTAACCCTGGGTAGGTAACCCTCAAGGTATACACAAAAGCCTCTTAAAATGGAGTGTGAAGCCTGAATACATAGAGGAATATTACTGAGGAGGAAGAAAAGCTCACTGCATCTGAACTTGGATGAAGCAAATTATCACAGCCCTGAAATCTCTCCAGAGCTAGGTGGTAATAAAAATATCCAATCATCACCACCACCATCATATTTGCACATGAATGTGCTGAACAGGGGTTTAGTCAGTACTAAACTATTTTACGCATTTTTGTATCATGGCTTCTCAACAAAGGTAATCAATGTTAATTAAGCTCAGTGCCAGGCACTGATAAAATAAAGATGACTTATATAAGATACCCTATCTTTATGTTGCTCAAAGTGTGGGAAGTGGATGGGCATAGAAATGCGTGTAACCAATCCTGTTCAAAGTGCTGATGGAGTAGTGGGTATCTGCCTGAATGCCTCCTAAGATCTCTTTCATTCTATCATCCTGTGATTTTTTTTTAAATTGAAAACTACCCTGTATTGTTATGGTTTATACATAAACATTCAACCTATATATCTTAATAAAAGAATTTTCTTACAGTATTTCCCAAGGAATAAAATTTGGTATTAATTACAGTTTAAAAAACCCAGAGTAAACGGTGCACAAAGAGCCTCTGATATATCACTGTGCTCACCTTTATCGATAAATTCTTACGGAAGTAGGTGGTGCTAGTCCATCTGTTATGAGTGTTTTCCATTGGTCTGGCTTCTAATCATGGCTTTGCCAATGAGATGGCCTCCTTCAGTACAATTTCCATTTTAATGTTGTATCAATTCTCTCCCCTTTATAGAAGTAGTCTAGCCTTCCTATTTCCTCTCTGTCTCCCCAGAGTCTAGAAAACCCAGAGTCTAAAGGCACCAACACTCACTCTTGGACATTCCTTGATTAAGAAGCCATCATTTAGCAGTATCCCACATCAGAATCTTGATCTCTGCAGGTCTGCTCCATGCTATTAAGTGATGCTGGAAAGAGATTGCTTAAGGACATGGTATTGTTGTGGATTGTGTCCTCCCTACACACACACACACATACACACACACACACACACACACACACACACACACACACTTCTTAGTGACTTTTCTAAAGAAATGCATTTTTAGCTAAGAGCTTCTTCCAGAGAAGAGAGTATATCTATAAGTTTCAAGATATTACAAATCAGGCCACCTCCCACCAGGATAGTTAAAATGAAGTCAAACATCTCTCCTGGGGAGGAGGCCGTCCCTAGTAAGGAAATGAACCACATTCCTAATCCATGAGAGAGATAAATTTTTCACAAATGGAAGATATACAATTTTGAAAAAATTATGTGGCATTCCAAAGACATACATTTTACGTAAAGCATTCTAATTAGATGACTGCATTACAGAGGAAGTTAATAACTGAACTGACCGCATCTTAAGAACAGGCAAAGCATTTACCTGAAAATAGGGAAATGTTCATTCTTTTCATTCTGTAGACTCAGAGAAAGTATTTTGATGGATCATAAGCCTTTTATGAACCCATGACCCGGATTTAGAAAAGCTGTGATCACTGTATGCCAATCTTTCATAATAAGCACAACTTACTCCCTCCTGGTTCCTTGCCCCAAGGTGAACTCTAAAGGAAAAAATTCAGAAATCAGGGATTACATGCGCTAGGAATTATTACCAAAGTTTAACATAACCCTTATTTCTTGTCATAGAATATTTTCCCAAATGTGATTGACACCTAGAAAGTTTTCTCCTTTAAGTATCTCTGAACTGTAAGAGAATAGTCTTACATTTTGGCAGTAAATGAACTAGTTAGATATCATATTAGGTGAAACATATTCCTGTTGACTATCAAGGACTAGATATTGAGATTAAGTGCCATTGTTGATTTATATTTTTTTTATAATAACAATATAATAACTGCTTCTCTTTAAGACAACAAAATTAAACTTATTCTTGCTTTTCACATGTATGGCATCAACTTCATCATATTGATATGTTCTAAGGTTGGCACTGGAGAGAAACATTTCAAATTAGAAGGACTGGCTGCCCAGGACTGGCTGCCTCTCTTGTTAGAGGCCCTTTTGGCATATTTATATAAATAGTTGTCAAGTATTTCTTAGAATCCAGGCCAAAGAAAGAGATGACTGGGGATAGAAAAGGTTTACCTCTGGCCACTGATTAAGGCACAGTTTCCAATTTCTTATTTCTTGTCATAGAATATTTTCCCAAATGTGATTGACACCTAGAAAGTTTTCTCCTTTAAGTATCTCTGAACTGTAAGAGAATAGTCTTACTTTATCCCCATAGGATATTATATTATAACACACTAGTCTAAATCAGAGTAGAAAATAATGTGTGTCTATTCTCTATGTGATCACCTATAAATAAAATTATGATACTTTACATGAATGTATTATGTTCATATGTAGGTAGTCCTTAAATTCTCTCAACATCCTGGTGAGTTCATCATGATAATGCCTCTTCCCAACTCAAAGTATTCCACTACCCCCTTTAACTACAAGATAAAGTCTAAACTCTTTAGCTTGATATTCAGGGCCATTCAAGAAATAGAATTAAAAATAAAAGAACAAAGTTGAACAGCACTACAATGTTATACTTGTGGCCAATTCCCTTCTAGATTGTGGTCCTCCAATGCATGATAGCATTCCAATTCTGTCTCTGCCATTTCCCGTCCATGTGACTTTGGAGAAACAACTCAATCTTTTTATATAAGGAAATCAAATTTCAGAAGCATTAGTTAGTTTCTCCAAGGTTACCTGGATGGAAAATGGCAGAGATGGAATTGAGACCGAGTCTGTTTGATTCCAGAGCTGAGCTCTTTTGAGTTTCTATGAACTTAGTCACTGATGTTTACAGTGATTAGGACATAGCAGAAGCTCAATACAAGCTAATTGTTATTATTGTAAGTCTCTCTCCTGCATGACATCCAGAGCTAATGCCTCTGGTGATTGACATCTCATGTATTTTAAATTAATGGTCAAGTTAATGATTTTCATTACTCATATGGAGAAATTGAAACTCAGGGAGGTTAAATGGCCTGTACAGTTCTAGGGAAAGAAAGTGACAAAAGGATTAGAACACAAGTCCTTTGATTCTTAATCTAGAGTTTTTGCCACGCTACTCACTAACCATATATTTAAAACTTATAATTACAAGAGATATCATTGGGAATAAAAGAATGAATATTTAAACATCCTAAAAGAAGAAATTTTCTGGAGAAAAATCCATTTTATTCCTCTATGGGCAAGATTGGTAAAATATCTATTGTCTTAAAAATAACCCTTTATTGTACTTTTTAAACATAATTTTAAAGTAATATATATGCATCCCTGTAGATAAGTAAAACTGGATTTTAACAGGTAGGCTTGAAGGGGCCAGAATTATATATATGACAAATAGAAAGGAAATCTGTTTTATTTATTCAATCCTTAGTATATCAGAATGGAAGTATATGTATTTGCTCATGTATTATTCTCCTAACCATTTCTCTCCTTCGATGTCCAGGTCACACTACTTGAAAATATGGGGGAAAATTTGAATTTACAGATTTCTTAGCCTTTGATATACATAGAATGGAGAAAAGACATCACCAGTAAGTCAGATGTGACCTTAGCCAAAACAAATATATATTCGTTAATTTTTCTGCCCATTATTCTTTTAAGAAACTCATCTAACACTGAAAGTGAATATAGCTTTAAGCTTAAAAAAAAAGGAAAAGAAGGAAAAGAGAATTTTTCCCTTCCTACTGTTAACATACTCTATTAAAAGTTTGAGAATAAACCTCCTTTCCTATCAATGTTTTCCTTTTCTATTAAGTAAATATTGATTTCCCCTCCTACGCTACAGGAGTCCAAATGACCAAAGCCCTTTGGTTTGCTTCCTTCTTTGTGTACTGCAGATGGAGAAATCTGCATGTTTATGACTTGCTGCTGCTAGGCAGCCAACAGGGGGTGCTCATGCATATTTGGATGAAGGGAAAAGATTTGATTTTAAACAATCCAGTTTTATTTTTCTTTACTTTAAGTGCAAAAGTGAAGACTGTAGTTTTCCTCACACACAAAGATGTGCAAACATGTTCAGAAGCAGAGTGAGGAAATTCATAGGTCAGTGAAGGGGCCTTAGGGAGAGCCAGTATTTATACTTGAAGCAAGGACGGAAGTTCTGAGGGACTTTGGTCTCTGAAGAATTTGGATCATTGATCATCAATTACATCTGAATTTTCTCGGCTGTAATGACTAAATTTATTGGATAATTTATCAACTTCTTACTTTCTGTACCTAGAAACAGAGTGAGTAGTGAGAAAATATTCTAATTTTGCTTTTTCCCCTGTTACTCTTAGCACTTCACGTAGTACTGAGTCTTTTTCTCCACATGTAGAATGCAGGATGCAGTCATGGATTTCCATGGACAGTTTCTCCTGTGAATAAACTTCATGGTGTCCAAATGGCAAATGAAAACAATAAAGGCATTTTGATATATAAAACGTTGAGGACAGCCATACATTATAAGAAAATTAAGGAAAACCGGGAGTGGTATTAGGATTTGAAGTAGCTCTTATCTACTTTAGATTAAGATTTTGTTTGAAACTGTAAAATCCCTAAAAATAAAAATACATGTGGCATATTTAAATATTGTTTGATTGTAATGTTTCAGAGATTAAGCTGTAATGTTTCAGAGATTAAACTTAAACTTGGAAAGAGATTTAAAAAGAGTTGCTTGAATATCAGCAAATGCTTACAGAAACAAATTCTTTTGAATCATTTGCCTCCAAAGACAGATGAAAAAGATCAGAAAAAAGAAATTCTCATTAAAAGAAAATATAGCACCTGGCAAGTCCTATAAAATTTATCAGGATATATAATCAAGAAATACCAAAAGTCACAGATATATAGTGAGATATTTAAAAATAATTAATATTGCTTACTTTTTATCAAAGTAGTAAATAAGCTTTCCTATATGATTATCAAAGCCTTTGTTTTGATTTATTCAGCAAAGTCTTCAGAAGGAGTGATAGCCTTGCTCATTATTCAACAAAAACTACACAAAAAATATGTGTGTCATAGAAACACTTTATTTACTCTTTCTGGGCCCCAAACAACTTCCATCTAAAAGATATATTTTGATTAAGATAATATTTTTTCCTAATCAATATTTTTTACCTCTGGATTATTACTTCCTCGAAGGCTTCTCTGCTTTTTTTTTTTTTTAATTAGTGCATGTAGTTTATGAGGAATCATCGGCACTGCCATATGCTGCCGTTTACATTAAATCTTTCACTTAATATTTACTGCTGGATGGCAAGACTTGTCTCTAGCCTTTAGAGTTTGGCATCAAATCTTGAAATGTGTATTTTATACTTAATTGAAATTGGGATAGAAGCACAGGAGCAGAATTAACCATTAAGAAAATAACACTCTTGTTGACCAACATTCCCCAGTTTCTAACTTGATTGATAATATGCCTTGGTGTAAAACCAGATCAAGGATGGTAAACTTGCGTTGTACATATGCTTAGAATCATGTGCTTTTAGATCTGTGTCAAACCGCTATATAAGTATCTAAATGCTTACTCTGGATTTTTGTACTTATCTCATTGCAGACTGGTGGCGAATGGTCTGTGAACCATACTTTGAGGAGTACTGGTCTTGTGTGAGGAGGGAAGGGGGACATGCACTGCCTTCAATCTCATTAGCCCCATGTACTCTCCAGTGTCTTTTGCTTCCTCAAACACTCAGGGGCTGTACATTTCCACCCCTCCACCACCTCACTCTAACACTTGTACACACACACACAGTGTGGTTCAAGACTTAAAATTAAGGTTTAGTATTATGTGCTGCCTTAACATCTGATAAAATTGAGATGGCCTTGAATGGCTTTACCATGACAAGATTCCCTCCCAAATCTGCTCCTATGGACAAGGTCCTTTTCCAAATAATCTTCCTTATTAAAGAACCAAGCACATTCTTGTTTATTCTTTAGTGAGTTTCAGTTCTCTGCCAGTGCATGGAATTATTCAAATGAGCCAATCACATGATCCCATGAGAACCAGTGGGCATCCCATCCTCTTGATATTACAAAGATTGCCTCTAACAGACCCAGGTTGTTCACCCTACATCTAAATGTAAACCTCATATCCCTCTGCATGACGTATGATGTTCTCCTCTTAGGATTGTGAGCATATGTAACTATTAAACTTCTGTTAATCACATCTGTCCCATGTTCATATCATGTGTTCAGCCTTCCCTCTAACCTTCTAACCCTAGGGTTGGGGATCCCTCCCTTACCAATAGGGTGCAGTTAAAACACACACACACACTCTCTCTCAATTTCTCTCTCAGAATAATGCTTTAAATTTCAGTCATGTCCAGGGACAATTGCTCTAAATCAGGGCTTGCATTTTAAAATGAGGAAAGAGGAATTAGGAAGAGAAAGATGTGGATATCCAGATTTGGAATCAGAAGATCTAAGAGGAAAACAAACGATATAAAAAATGCCCTGGCATATCATTAGCTTTGAAACAAACAACAAAAATTGTGCATTCTTTTCCATTCCTTTTACAATATCATTGTGTGGTCCCATGTGATACTGGATATGAATATTTTTGTAAATGTTGTATGTATACTTTTAAAAGAGGAGAATCTTAAAATAGTGTCTTACTAGCAACTATTAATTTATTCTGCCCCATTTTCCCACTGAAGTATCCATGAAAGGAAATAAAGAATGTAGCATTGCAATTGTGCTAGACTCAAAGAAAGGAATAATGCTTTTGGTGAGAGGAGGGGCAATTTTCCCTTGTTCCTTCCATTCTTTTCACCCTCATTTGTCCTCCATACATCCAATTAAAAAATTTAGTTGTGGTGAGATACAACATGAAATGTAACCATCTGTACTATTCTTAACAGTATAGTCTAGTAGTGTTAGGTACATTTACATTGTTGTTCAACCAATTCCCAGAACTCTTCTTTGTCTTGTAAAACTGAATCTTTGCATCCATAAACCAACAACAACTCCCTATTTTCCTCTCTTCCCCAACCCCTGACAACCACCATTCTACTTTCTGTTCTTATGGTTTTGACTACTCTAGATACCTCATGTAAGTGGAGTTATACAGTATTTGTCTTTTTATGGCTGGCTCGTTTCACTTAACATAATGTTCTCAAAGTACATATACAATTGTAACGTGTGCAAATTATTTTCCCTTTTTAGGTTGAATAACATTTAATTATATGTATATACCATATTTTGTTCATGATGAATATCTATCAATGAACACGGGTTATTTCTACCTTTTAGCTATTGTAAATAATGCTGCTATGAACATAAGAGTACACATATGTTTTCAAAACCCTGTTTTCAGTTCTTTTGGATATGTACCAACAAGTAGAATTGCTGGATTACACAGTAATTCTGAGTTTAATTTTTTTGACTAACTGCCATTCTGTTTTTCACAGTGGCTGCACCATTTTACATTCTCATCAACAGTTCACAAGTGTTCCAGTTTATCCATTTACTTGTCAATAATTATTATTTTCTGTTCTTATTTTTATTTTTCATAGTAGCCATCCTGATGGATGAGAGGTGATATTTTCTTGTGATTTTGATTTGTGTTTTCCTAATAATTAATGACTTTGAGCATCTTTTCATTGGCTTATTGGCTATTTATATATCTTCTTTGGAGAAATGTTCATTCAAATTCTTTGCCTATTTTTTAATCAACCTTTTAAAAATTGCTATTGAGCTGTAGTTCTTCATATATCCTAGATGTTATATCTTTATGATATATATAATTTGCAAGTATTTTTCTCTCATTCTGTGAGTTGCTTTTTTCATTTCATTGATTGTGTTCTTTGATCCATCAAAGTTTTCAATTTTGATATAGTCCAGTTTATCTATTTCTTTTCTTTTGTTGTCTATGGTTTTGATGACATATCCAAGAAATCATTGCTAACTCCAATATCATGAAGCTTTTTCTCAATGTTTTATTTTAAGAGTTTTATAGTCTTAGTTCTTAGGTCTTTGATTCATTTTGAGCTACTTTTTGTATATAGTATTAGTTAAGGGTCTAAATTCATTCTTTTGCATGTAGATATTTAGTTTTCTCAACATTATTCATCAAATCATATGCATATTTTAAAATGTTTTAAAATTGTATTTATTTATTTTTAAAATTTATATCTTAGAGGATATGTGTTTGTACGGTAGAGAGGCACTAGCCTGGGAGAGAGGATGAAATCAGTGAAGGGGAAGAGATAGTGGCTGAGCTCACTGGCCTAAAAGTTGTTTTGACCATTAGGAGACAGTTGTGAAGTTGGAACTGAAAGAATTATATCTGTGAAAAGCCCTGTATGACTTTTTTTTTTAATCCACTGCAATGTAATAAATTACTCTAAATCTTGGTGATTTAAAACAATGAATATTTATTATATAGGTCAGGAATCTGGTTGCCACTTAGACATGTGCCTCTGACTCAAGGTCTTCCATGAGACTATAATCAAGTAGTCAGCCTAAGTTGTGTTTTTATCTGAAGATTTGACTACAGAGCAATCCATTTTCAAACTTGGTCATGTGGTTGTTCACAGGATTCAGCTCACTGTGGACTGTTAAACTTTGGGCTTCAGTTTCATGCTGGCTATTGGCTAGAAACCTCCCTCAGGCCCTCACCATATGAACTCTCCCATAGGGCAGTTCACAACATGACAACTGACTCCCCTCAGCAAATGAACAAAAGAATACTCTTGATAGAAGCCAGGTTTTTTTTTTCTTTTTCTTCTTTTTTTTTCGGTGTGGGGGTGACCCAATCTTGTAAGCGGCATTCATTCACTTCTGACAAATTCTATTCCCTAGAAGCAAGTCACTGAATCTCTCACACACTCAAAGGGAGGAGATTACACAAGAATACCAGGAAGTAAGGTTCACCTGGGACCACCTTAGAAGCTATCTAACACATGGTTCAAGTATAAAATAGTGCCTCTCAGTGCTGAAATGACCAAGGATACACAGTTTGAGAGAAAATAATTCATTCCTCATGTCCTATGCCACTGCAGGCTCAGTCAGGGCACCCTTCAGCAAGGGGATACCTGTGCTCAGTCAGGATAATCATCAAAGTGCAGCTAAACGAATAATTTGTGAAACTGCATATTAGTGGCAATGGCTATAACAGATAAATATGAAAGAATACCACCAGGAAGAAACTACCCTTCACAAATGGGGAGATTTTGGTAAGAAAGAATCAATTCTAGGAGCTATATACTAGTCTCCAAATCATCTCTTGCCACCTTCTTGATTAAATCTTTAATAAAATATGTGTGCACATTTGTTTGAGTGTGTACAATCAGAAAGAAAATTTTCACTAAGAATTACAAGCTCTTTGGGCCCAGATTAGTTTGCCAAAAGGTACCCTGTGAGTGAGGAAGCTTATACTATCCATTTTCATTGTCACAGCAAATAAATAGAAATTTACAGAAATCCAGCAAGAGCACACTACTTTCTAATTCACTGTTGGTTGCAAAATTCAGCATGTCCAACAGAAACACAGCTATAGTTAAAGACCTACATTACTCATCTCTATCTTATTCTTCTCTTCATCCAGGTACACATGGACATTATACTCCCACATCTCCTTGCTATGTGGAAAATCTTGGGGCTAGTAAACAGAAGTGACATGAGTGGACTTAATTGCCAGTGTGAGATCTGCCAGCACACTCATCCACTGACAAGACAACCATGGAGAAGACTTTGTGTTAAGAAAGAGCTACAGTAAGACTGAAGCACCCTGGATCCAATTCATGGAAAGTTGTTCTCTGCAGTTGACTATAGATATAGATGAGCAAGAAATTGTTGTGTTTAGCTTCTGGGATTTGAGGGTTGTTTTTGTACTGTAGCACACCTTGGCCTCTTCTGACTAAATTACTCATTTTTCTCTTTCACTGTTGGTCTTGGTGGTAATACTGTGGGGTTATGCACAATGGGAAGAGTTCCAACTACCTTACTCTCAGTAACTTTTCAGGCAGCCGAGACATACTAGTGCGAACATATTGGTTGGAGGAGGACCTCTGTAGAGCTTCCTGTGGAGCCAGCAGTTGCAGTCTGGCCTTCAGAGATACCTCTAGGTTCCTGCTCTATCGGTAGATATAAAGGAGGACCTCGACTAATTCAAAGTCAACTCCGATTAGCCTCAAGTTTTCATTCTTTAATGCTGAATTTGAGAAGAAAATGGATTAACATCTACAGGATTCTGAATGGAGAAAGATGTGATTCTAGGATTATGTAACCCGCCAATGTTTGTGTGGGCAAAATAAATAAATAAATACCTTGTCAGTACAAAATAAGGTAATAAAACCATTGATTCAGCATGGATTAAAATAACAATTAACAAATGTTATGTAATAAAAAAATTTAACAATATTATATAATAAAAATTTTTACAAAATGTGTGGTTTCTCTTGGGGAAAAAAGTCTGAAAATTATCACAGTGGAAACTATGAAGAAGTGAATACTTGAATAGAGAGAACACAATAAGCACAATAAACACAATATCTAAGAGTAATATTTTAAAAACTTCAGAACAATTCAGTTTTACTGAAAAATTCCATTGCACTGTAAATGTTCAGAGCATTTAAGTAAAATGTAAAAAGCCACAAACTCCATTTTATAACATTATCTTGACTCAGACACTGAAACCTGATAAAAGTACATGAACATATTGCAGACTAATTTTAACATTTGATCGTATAAATGATAAATCAAATTCTGTTTTCTCACCTTAACCCGAGGTAAGAATACTACTTACATAATAGTCATGATGATTACATAAGATAAAGTATGTGTAGCACTTAGTAGAGTTATACTACTTAGTAAGTGTTCAATAAATAGTAGCTACATTAATTTTGCAACTTTTTTAAAGATGAACTATTCTGATGAATAATATCCCATTTTTGTTAGTATAAAGACATTAGTTTTACTAAAATGAATGTATAGGTTTATAATAACCAAAATTAAAAAGAGACTCCTACCAACCTGAATAATATTTCTAGTTCTTGAGGAATAATATTCTTGAGGAATAAAATGGCAATAGTAGCAAAGAGGTTTTCAATAGAGAAGTATTGTTGAAGTTTTTTATTTTTCATAACAAATATTACAACATATAACAAAACTACAGTAATTAAAACATTATGCAGATACAGATTAGTGGAGTAGAATAAAGAGTCTAAATTAAATTCTGCTTATTGTTTGACCCCAAACACCACAGCTATCTGGTGAAAGATAAATTATCCAAAAAATGCTATTTAGAATATTATCTCTTTAAACAAACAATAACAAACAGAGCCTTTACCTCATATCTAATACACCAAAATAAATTGCAAATGAAATTAATCGAAATTTTAACATTTAAAAAAATGTACAGTACATGTAAATAGATTTAATTGATTTTAACATGGAGAAAGACTTCCTGATTATAAATGCAATGAAAAAAGAGAAATGACAGACTTGATAAATATTATGTGTATCAAAAACCTTTTAAAAGAAAACAACAAATGATCATCTTTTTAGATGACATATAAATTAGTAAGAAATTATTTCAGGAGAAAGGGAGAAAAGACAATTCACAAAAGAGAAATTGAAATTCCCAATAATCATATGAAGAAATGTAACATTTTGTATTTAAAAATGTTAGATCAAAATAACAATGAAGTACTCTATTTTGCTTGACATATAAAAAAAATTATTTTTTAAATGTTAATACTCAGCACTGGAGAGAATCAGAAAATCTCTCTTGGGAGTGGCTGTGCATAAATATTGTATAGATTTTGTCTGTACTCACAGGAGAGAAGCCTGTTGCCAAATTGCATCTCTGGTGAGAGAGCAGGAAATAGAGAAGGGTTTATAGTCAGTGAGAGTGAAGTTACAGCAAGGGGCAGGGGAGTAACCAAGAACAACGTCAGGCCAGGCCAGATGCCTGTCTATGTCATGGTCCTTGAAGCAGAGGACAACTAACCTCATTGTTATAAAACTATTTATCTCAAACATGTCTGCATTAGACAATCATTATATAAATACCTGTCCATATGAAAAATGTTAGGTGCTACTAAAAAGGTGATCATTTTTTTTTATCATAGGATGAGATTACAAGTGATTTTTTTCTGTTATTGCCCTCAATACAGGCAATCCTCTTAAGTTTCTTGCACAACAGGAGGTTTAGTTAGGTGCTAAAATAGGCTTTTTAATCATGAAGAGGAAATTAATAATTCTTACAAAAATAAATGCCTTTTTGACTAGAGTATATACTCAAAGCTTTTAGACAATTCTTGTATATGGCAATTTCTGCATCTTATGTGAACTGCTTTAGAAATAAAATGTTGTATCTCATGCATTTTGATGTCAATTTTAAGATTAATGATACAATTTTGTACCATCTCAAAATAAAAATCACAAACTTTTCTGTTCAGAGACTGAAAATGGCATTAAAACAACAGTAGAATTACAGACATGCCAAGGCTCTAAAGGCTGATTTTCCTGTTTCTATGACATAACTGTGATTCTTACCCAGTTGTTTTGTATTTAAGACTTGGCATTGGCGTTTTCCTGCATCCCTTCATGGGCATCCCTGTGAGTGTAACAAATGTGGACTATTTAGGGTTTGTGTAGCTCTAATTTGTAAGTGCCTTACAGGTCTATCATCAATGCTCATTTACACAGTCTTCACAGAAATCTATCACTAGCTCTTGTTTCAGTGATAAGTGTTTTAAGATAAATTATGCAGAAAAAGAACCAGATTGCTCCAAGAGAACTTTTCTTCTACATCCAGGGCTAAGTCCTGCACAGAATTAGATATTTTGTGAAATAAAGGGGACTTTCTGAGGACAGATAGTATTTTGGAAAACACATATGTAATTTTACCTTTTTAATTTTCTTCCAAAGGTGTTATCTTAATGCAAGGCCTGCAAACTCAACTGCTCAAAGGGGCCAGCAGTTGACAAAAATTAGTTGCTATGATTTCGTTAATATTTGTTGTTAGGTAGAGCACAGGAGTAGGATGGGAAGTCACAGTTCAATAACAAATTATAAGAGAATTTGAAATAGAAATTTATTACTCACAGGTCCTGGAGAAAGCATACAACATACCACAATAGGCCACATGGGGAAGTCAAGGCAGAGTGCAGACAGAGAAGGTGACAGATTGTGGGGTACCTGCCTTTCTTAGTGGGTATAGTGATTTGGAATTCCTGGGCTAGGGTCAGATTGGTCAATTCAAACCAAAAGGGCAGGGTTTTAGTAAACTTCACAGGGATCTTATCTAAGGGGTGCACATAAGCTGATCACAAGGGCTGTTAGAAAGTCACATGAAGAATTTACATTATTGTGGGACAGGTATGTAGGGCATGCACTTGCACAAGGGGGCTAGCAACCCACTATGTGCTGCTTGACCAAACAAAATGGATGCAAAGGCAGCTATTACATGGAACAGTTTAGCTAAACTCTGGACATGAGTGGTATGGCCAGAGTCAGTCAGTGAAAAATGGAGAGGGCTCATGTTACTGGAAGTGGTAGCTGCCCCTTAGTTCCCATCTTCTGATTCTATCCTGGCTAGAATGCATACTTAGTGGGACCATTTTTTATGAGAAATGCTCTGTTATTTAGATATGACAACTACAAAAGTGAAAAATAAAAATTGTGGGTCAAACAGAGAATGTTGTAGACATACAGCCAGTGGCTCTCCAGTATGTGACCACTGCTTAATGTCATATCAGAGTCACTTTGCCTGGAGAGACAGAGCTGTCTGTTTAACTTCTTGAGAAACAATAGTACTTCATTCCTACAGTTTTGATCTAGAACTTCCTAGTTATGTGGAGAGTTTGTGTGTGCACTTTAGTAAGATGGGGATATTAATACCTACCTCTTGAAATTTTTGTGAGGCTTGTATAGATCAGAAATGTACAGATCTGATGTGTTATTTATCTTTTGTTTTGTTGAGTATGTTAGTCTCATAGCTCTACCCTTATCAGTTTCCTTACATTCTCCTCCTTTCTTTCACTCACTGTGTTCATTCTTACTCTCTGCCTCTTCTCTTGCCTGTGCCCCTAGTCTAAAAGTTTCTCCCCACCTCACTTACCCATTCTAAATATCCTATAAAATCTAATTCACCTCCATTTCTACATCTCCTTACCTTATTCCACCCTACACCGATTCTGTATAATCTTATTTCACTATTTTTCCTGTTGTAATTGCTGTTCCAGGCACAAAGTAGCAAAGAACAAAGTTGGAAAGGAGTTTTCCCAACTAAATTTAAGATTCTTCAGAGGTACAAATACAATTTTGATGCTTTTGAATAATCTATAAAATTTTATGTAATGTTTTCATGATAACAAACACTAAATAATGTGATGAACAGAATAATTTAGATGTTTCATATGAGAAAGAAATGTAGCTTAGAACAATCTTCGGAAAGCTTCTCAAACTTTATAATTTAAATCACCATATTTATCACAAGAATGTACAAAGTTAAGCAGGTTATTTGAGAAGAGGCTTGTAATGAGTGTGTGCTTCCTTGACAATAAAGATTATTATTTATGTGCTGTTGATACTGAGGCTAGGAGAAGTCTAAAACATGCTAAATTGAAATGCATCCTTAGGGCCAACATAAAATGTAATGGGAAAAATTACCTTAAAGTGTCCCAATGGAGACAGAATTGCAAGATTTGATAGTAACCAAATTACAGTATAACTTTACTAGAGCAACATAATTGCAGAACAATCAGAACTTGTCAATGGAGAGGGAGCCTTGGCCATTAACTTTGTGCCCTACTGTAGAGATATATGATGAAACAACATAACCTGGCTGTTAAACTTTTGATTTGTTGATTCATCTACTTAATTTTCATGTTCACTAGGTAGCTTTCTTATTTTAACTTATCTTTAAGATTTATAATAGAAATTTCCTCAGTCATGCTGATGCCAGGATTTGGCCCTTGTGATCTTTGTTTGTTAAAAATCAACAAATTGGTAGTTTGGGTGCTTATTTTAGTTTTTCAAATACTTCAGTTTTTCAAGCAATTTCTGAGGCTTGATCACTCCTGCATGCTGACAAGAGTGTCTAATTCAGGTACTCCTCTAAGTGTCCTTGACCTGATCTAGTCAGAATGTCTAATTTTACCTCTATTACATCTATATTTGAATTTCTACATGGCACACCCATGTGACAAAGCGTGCAAGTATTATCTGTTTTCCTATTCATTCTTATCTCTCCAGTAGCCTAGTTAATGGTGTGCCTTAGTTATTCACTCATTCAACATGTATTAAAAATGCACTACATGTCCAACATTATGCAATGTGCAGGAGGTGACTTTGATCCTATCACAGAGGAGTACAGCCCATCTGAGTCAGTTTGGTCGCTTATAACTATTAAATTTGTTTTGATGGATACTGATAGCCACTAATATCATCTCTCTGATAGTTACTTAATCCTTCATAATCTGTTTTATTTTTAAAAA
Organism: Macroglossus sobrinus; assembly: GCA_004027375.1. Classification (NCBI taxonomy): domain Eukaryota; kingdom Metazoa; phylum Chordata; class Mammalia; order Chiroptera; family Pteropodidae; genus Macroglossus; species Macroglossus sobrinus. The sequence continues at coordinate 235,714 of PVKZ01002106.1, forward strand.
GCAAGATCTCAGAGAAAAGCCTACTACCCATACAAACATTTATTAGATAAATATTTTTAGTAAGCAGACACATAAACCATCACACATCTCATACTGTGTGTTTCATGGAGACCTAGCTTTTCATTTATTTAGTGATCTGCAAACACTTTGAATGGAAGATTCACTTGAAACAAATATAGCCACAGATCAAAGATATCATTTAGTTTACCTGATAATTGGCAGCAGACAACCATTAGCCTTTAATTATCCATTTACATCATGCTGTCTGTGCTGATGTATTTTTAAGCAAATTATAGACATTATAACATAGGGTTTTAAAATCTACACAGTTTTAATACCATTTCAGTTTCTTCCAAATAGTATTACAGCTCAGAGAGAACTTTAGAAGAATGGAGTTTTGGCCCCTTCCCTGGACTAATCTATATTAAAAATACTCTTTAATAACAACTTTACTAAGAAAAAAATGTCATTTTAAATTTATCTATTTTTTTTTTATTTTCAACTGGCAGACCTAGGAGAAAGATAGAGTAAACATTTATCTTTTGTAGGGTAAAATATCTTATTTAACACTAAAAGTCTATAGGATACTGTCAGAAAAATTAAGGTTGAGGCCAATAAAGTATTGAATTACTTTGCATTACCAAGTAATTGGAATTTTTTTTTCCTTTGATAAAGATAGTTATTAGGAGGCTCCAAGCTTGACTGGGAGTTGAGGGTGAAGAGAGAGAGGTGGACAAGACATATTAAAGATGCGAGAATGGACCTGGAGAAATGGAAGCAAATGGAGTCTAGAGAGAGGAAGGACCCATAATAGTTATTTGCAGCAAAGATGACCTCTAACTCTTAGTACAGTGATATCTAACACTCAGTTTTATGTGGTTGCCAATTTTCATCTGTCTGTATGTTATTCATTTATGTTAGCCTAAGCCTTCAATAAAATGTCTGCTACACAGAACAGCTGTAGGTTAGTGGTCCTTTGAGAAAATGAAGAAAGAGAGGTGGGGTAGAGCATGGATTAAGGAAGTTCAGAGAGACGAGAGCTTCTCAGGCACTGACCAATGTGTATTGGTCTCTTGCTAAACTCAGCTGACCAATTGAGAATTAAGAAAGAGCATACATTTAGAATGAGAGGTGACCGTAAGCTCTTAAGGTCCCTCTGGGAACCCTTTAAAATCTAAAATCTTGCAGAAACTTCCTACAATATATGCAGCATAGATTGGTGTCATCTTACTTTGGATATTAAAGGAAAGAATAGCCCCAGGAGACTAGAAGACATCTAGACCTAGAAGATGATGTTAAGTAAAAGCTTGACATTGATTTGATCCATTTGTTCCATTTTTCTTAGATAACTAAGCAAGTTGAACTTACAGTAAAATAACGAGAAAAATTTCAACCAATATTGTCTGTTCCCAAATTCAGGGCATTTACTCAAGGAATTCATGTTTATTTTACTGAGAAAACAGTTTTATTATATTGGAAAATTTTTTAAAGGAGACAATATTCTTTTTATGATTAAAAATGTTCTCATTTAACAATTTTTGATGCCAGAATGACTTGATGTTTAAAACAAGGTCATAACATAAATCATAGCTGCTGCGCCTCTAGACCCTGCCCAGTACCATGGATCTGGCATGGTATTAAGTGTTGAAGATGCAGATAAAAAGATAGTTGTTGCCTATTCAATCTCCTCTTCACAGAAAAAAAAATATTATTGCATTAAATGAAATCTGTCTGCTCTTTTTTAAATCTGAGCAACCTTTCAAAACTTAATATGATGACTTTGAGATCATAAAATTTACATTGCTCTACAATGTATTCCAATGAGCTTCTTTGAGCTGTGGATATTCTGGGAGGGCCCAACCATAGAATCTGATTCTGAGGAGGCCATATTTGCCTTTGAGACTAAAGTTTATTCATAGACAAACCATTTCTGTGCATGTTCTCCACCCTCCATCCATGCTGTTATAACATTTTTCTAGGCCACTGATCACTTGGGCTTTCCATTGATTTTATTTGGGTTTTAACTCATTTAAAAACATTAAGTTATATTTGTTTGTTTGTTATTTAGAAAATCTGATTGTTTTTATCTTATAATACACTCATGGTTTGTTCCTATACATTCTGCATCCAGACGATATCAAAAGGAGACTTATTTGACTTTCTGAGATACAAATGATCTAATCCAAAGAATGCAGTTACTTTTGTGGCAGTTACTTTTGTGGCATGGGGGTGCACTGAATGGGATAGGTGAGGAAAGATTTAATATAATAAGCTTGAGTATGTTGAACTTATTTTTAATTAGTTAAACTGCAGAGGAAAAGAGCTTAAACAGAATTTTTAAGAAGAGGTATTTAGACAATAGCATACTAACTGAACATTCATTGATCCCTTGAATTTATTAGTACACTTATACTTCTTGAGTGTTGGAGAGATATTTATTTCATTTCTAGAATATCCAAATCTAGGTTATTAATAGAGTATAAAAGAAGCATGGTTCAAAGTGATTTTTAATCATTACTCATGTATATTTGCTTTTCACATGTATCACTCAGGATATTTCACTGGGACTTGTATCACTGAACAGCTAAAACATGTTCTGAAAACTAGTTTTTGCAAGATTGGGGAATTCTCTAGTTTTTTCATTCTGACCACAATTATTACAAAACTCTTTATAGCCTGGACCACGGTGTGGGCCAAGAAAATGATCATTTTCAGAATCAGACCAAGACACACAGCTTGGTCTCAAACTTCTCCTAAGTTGAGAGTATGGCTTGAAGGTGGGAGCTTTAGAAAGCTTATTTTCAAGATTGATTTTTTTTCAAAATGTTATGAGAGTTTCATCTGAGCAGAGTAAGTAAAGAAGGGTGAAGAAGTTGAAGTTGGGGGGCTTTGATGTTTTGCTTCTTATTGTTTTTATTTGAAGTCTTTATGCTAAAAAACTACTGCTCATGTAATTTTTTAAAATTAATCCTTCCCTGACTGGTAGTATGGAATAAAATTAGAGAAAAAAAATGTTTGTAAAGTATTTGTTGATATAACAAGCTGAGGTATGTATGTATTTGATAATAAAACTTTCAAAATATATTTAAAAACTGACAGAACTGACAAATCCACAACTACAAATAGTTGTAATCTCCTCTCAATAGCATAAGTAGACAAAAAGTCAGGAATGCTGTAACAGATTTGAACAACACTATCAATCAATTTAACCTAATTGTCATTTAAATAACACCACACTCAACAATTTCAGAATACATATTATCTTCAAAGACATGTGAATGTTCATCAGGAGAGACTGTATGCTGGGCCTTAAAGCAAGTCTGACTACATTAAAGAAATGAAATCATACAAAGCATGTTTTTTAATCACAAAATAATTAAATTGAAACTAAAAAAATCTGGAAATCTTTGGAAATTATAACATAGTTGTTAGACATTTATAAAATTTATGAAGCGATACCCCAAAAAAGTCTAATATCTAGTATGTTATTATAATATTATTCACTATATCCCTCCCTATATTGTACTTTACTTTCCTGTGACTCTTTTCTGTCAATTTGTACTTTTAGTTCCTTCACATTTTTTGACCCAGCCTCCCCAAACTACTTCCATCTGGCAACCATCAGCTTGTTTTCTGTTTCTATGGGTCTGCTTCTGTTTTATTTGTTTATTTACTTCATTCTTTAGATTCCACATAGAAGTGGAATGAATCATGTGTTATTTGTTTTTCTCTATCTGACTTATTTCACTTAGCATAAAACCCTCTAGGTACAACCATATTTTTGCAAATAACACTATAACATTCTTTTTATAGTCAAGTAATATTCCATCATAAAATACCACCACTTTTTTTTTAATCTTATCATCTATTGACAGGAACTTAGGTACGTTCCATATCTTGGCTATCATAAATAATGCTGCAATTAACATGGGAATATATCTTTTTAAATTAGTGTTTTAAATTTTTTAGATAAATACCTAGAAGTAGAATTGCTGAGTCATAGGTAGTTCAACTTTTAATTTTTTGAGGAAAATTCCAAACTGTTTTCCATGGTGTCTGCACCAATCAACATTCCCACCAACAGTGCAAGAGGGTTTCCTTTTCTCCACATCCCCACCAACACTTGTTTGTTGTTTCATTAATGATGGCCATTCTGGCTGGTGTGAGGTGACGTTTCATTGTGGTTTTAATTTGTATTTCTCAGATGATTACTGATGTTGAGCATCTGTTTATACATCTATTGGTTATCTGTTTATCCTCTTTGAAGAAATATCTATTCAGGTCCTCTGCTCATTTTATAATTGGATTGTTTGTTTAATGGAGACTTGGATATGGCACCTGCCTACATCTGCATGCTGAGGAAGGAGGGCTCAACAAAGGAACTATTGATTCTGCCAGCATTTATGTCTGTGGGGCCAGCCTGCTTCACATCTCTGTTTTTCCTAGTAGTCTTGGTGTGGCTTTTCTTTATATCCTTAGTTATAGGACTTGTGTTTAGCTAGTCTTCAATGGTTCTCCAGATTGTCTGTTTTATAATTTATTTGTAATTTTAATGTGGCTATGGGAAGAGTTGAGCACAACATTTACTCGCTGCAATCTTGCCTGGATTCTACTTTTAATTTTAATTAAAAATGTTAAATATATATATGTATATATATATAGATATATATATAAATATATAGCTATATATATGTATATATGTATATATATGTATATATATGTATATATGTATATATATAGATATATAGCTATATATCTATAAGATATATGTATATAGATATACAGCTATATATCTATATATATACATATATATATAGATATATAGCTATATATATATATATATATATAGTTTTGTAAACATTCCCATAGATGTATTAATATGCTTGGCTGCCAAAACAAAATATCATCCATGGACTAGATGGCCTAAAAACAAACTGATTTTCCTACAGTTCTGGAGGCTAAAAGTTCATCATTAAGTGTCAGCAAATTCAGCTTTTGGTGAGTGCAATTTTCTCCATTGTGTCATCATGTGGCCTTTTCTCAGTAAGTATGCCGAGATAGAGAGAACTCTTCAAAATTTAATCTTAATTATCCCCATAGAGGCCATTTCTCCAAATAAAGTGACAGTTGGTGCATCAACATTTGAATTTTGATAGACACAATTCAGTCCATAATAGTAGGATAGAAAGGAAAACAATATAATAAATAATGGATAATGTCCACCACATTTAAGAAAAGCATTTCTGGCCTTAACTTTGAAAACTCCTCCTTGCCCTTTTATAACCCCATCCTTTTTTATCTCTACTAAGAGATAACCATCATTGTGAATTTTGAGTTTATTATTGTCTTGCTTTTATTTATACTACCATTTGTATAAAGTGCTACAAGAAAATTCATGTAAATAGAAGCATATTACATGTATCTTTTGGTAACTTTCTTATATGACAACATTATGCTTCTGAGGGTCATCACATTATTGTGTGAAACTGTGGTTAGCTCATGTTTTTTATGCCGCATAACAATTTACTAGTAATGAAAATCTGGATTACTTCCAGTTTCTTGCTGTTAAACAAGTGCTGCTCTACACATTCTTAAAGATGTCTTTTGGTGAACAAACACAAGAATTTCTTTATGTCAGGTTTGGCAAACAGATTTTTATCTTTTCAGTCAATCTGAAATATTTCCTACTTTCTTGGATCATTTAGTCTGTTTTACATTTATTATGGTTTTTAAATATATTTTTACCGTCTTATTTTATGCTATTTTTTCTGTCTGTTCTATGTTTGTTTCTCTCTTTTGAAAAATTATTAATCTTTTCTTATTACACTGTTTTTCCTCTACTGTCTTGAACATTGTACACTCATTTCTGTTCTTTTAGTGATTACCCTAAAATTACAACATGTATCTTTAATAAGATTTGAAATTCATCAATAGGTCACTTCCAGATCCAGTCAGTAGCAACAATTGTATTGCTTTCCTATCTTAACTAAAAAGTTATACAAAATATACATAAAAATAGCTTTAAGACACTGGGCAACAGGCAGAAAAGAACAGTGATCTCTAAGAGAAGGACAACATAAAAAATGAATCTAATGAATGCACTAGAGAGAGTCTACAAGCCACAGCATTGAGTTGGGTGAATCCAGGAAGATCACAGTGGTCTTGTTGAGTTGAAGAGACAGCGTTTGAAAAAATTGCAACTAGAATTTTTTGTGTGGGGTGTGGAGAGAGAGAGAGGGAGAGAGTAGGGATGGGGGGAGGAGGAGGAGAAGGGGAGAGAGAGAGAGAGAGAGAGAGAGAGAGAGAGAGAGAGAGAGAGAGAGAGAGAGAAGAGATGCAGAGACAGTTTTTGGCTTAGTATTAATCTATGAATATATCTAAGAAAACGATAGAACTTGGGATAAAGGATCCCTTGGCAGGAGTAGGCAGAATGATCTTGAAAGCTCCCAGAAAATCAGGAGGAATTTGCTTCACCAGCCAGAGTGGAAAGACATCCTAACACACAGGCTGTCAAGTAGAGATCGCAAGAGTGTACTTGTCAGCAGTGAGACCAACTGAGATTTAGACTAAAGGCTACTCTTCACACAGGCATAAAAGTGATGCTCATCAGAGTCAAGTAATTTAACTGCCTCCTTGAACAAAGTCCACAATCATTTAAAGGAATAATAATAATAATAATAATAATAATAATAATAATAATAATAATAAAATAATAATAATAATAATAAAAATAAAACAATATCACTCATCCATGTAAAAATTCAGTCTTATAGCCAATAAGAAATTATCAAAATACACAGAAAAAGGAAATTACAACCCATAACTAAGAAAAAATATTAATAAAAAGTTTCCCAGAAATAACACAGATGCTAGAATTAGTAGACAAGGACATTAAGACAACTATTATAAATATACACCACATGTTCAGTAGGGTAGAGGAAAGCACAGCTTAAGCACAAACACCCAAATCAAGATTTTAGAGATTAAAAAGTATAATACCTAAAATTTAAAACTAATAGATGGGATTAACAACAGATTAAATGTTAAAATAAATGATTAATGAACCTGAATATATAGTGATGGAAACTATGTAAAATAAAGCAGACATTAAAAATACTAGGGAAAAATGCAAAGAGCATCAAGGAGTTTGTGACCATATCAGGTGCCCTTAAATGTGAAATTGAAGTCCCACAAAGTGAGAAGAAAAAAAGATATAAAATCTTTTTTTGAAGAAATGATCTTCCAGAAAAATAAATATGAGGAAAACTAACACACACCATAATCAACCTTCTTAAAAATGTAGTCACTTAATCTTAAAGGCAGCCTGAGAAAAATGGCAGATTGTATAAGTAGAAGAACAAAGATAAGAATGCATAGCCTACTTCTCATTGGAAATACAGAAAGGCAGTGGAGAAACATCTTCAGAATACTGAAAGAAAAGAAGAAAAGCTGTAAACTTAGAATTCTATGTTCAGCAAAAATGTCTTTCAAAAAGTAAGGCTAAAGACTTTTTTTAAACATACAAAATCTAAGAAAGTCAATTGCCAGCAACCATCACTATAAGAAGTAAGTACTCAAGGAACTTCTTTAAGCAAAAGGAATGTGGTACCAGATGGAAATTTCAATTCACATAAAAGAATAAAGAGCACTGGAAATGTTAAACAAAAATATATAAAAGATTTTTTTTGTTATTTTTAATTTCCGTAAGCTTGACTTAGGCTGAGAGAATATTTTTGAGTATTCTCCTTAGTGCCTATTAGATTTTTTATAAATATTATTGAATGATTTAAATATTTATGCAAATAAATATGTCTGTGCAAACTATGATATAAAATGTACTATAAAATAAAAGTAAAGAATACTATGAAAGAAGAGGGAGCTGAATATGATATCCTACTCAATGGAGAATAGACATTTAAGCTGAGACCTTAAGAACAGCAAGGCATTATTGGTGAGAAGAGGGCCATAAGACTGGATATCAGTGAGCAAGAGAAAGAATCACAGGAAGAAGTTTATAAAACGAGGCAGAGAAAGTTTCTGAGTAAGAAACTGTTATGAGCTGAATTCTGTACCTCCAAAATTCATATGTTGAAGTCTTAACCCCCTGTACCTCAGAATGTGACTATATTTGGAGATAGGTCTTTAAAAAGTAATTAAGGTAAAAGTAGGTCATATAGGTGGGTCCTAATTTGATAAGACCGGTGTCTTTATAAGAAGAGATGAGGACACATACATATACACAGGGAGAAAACAACCACGTACAAACAAAGGAAAGAGGCCTCAGAAAAAACTAACCCTCTGATTTGGACACTTTGTGTAGTCCTAGCCTCCGGAATTGTGAGAAAATAAATTTCTGTTGTTTAAACCATCTACAGTATGGTAATTTTGTGATGGCAACCCTAAAAAACTAATGAAGGAATATATTGTGATACTTTAAGGTATTTAATTTTGATTGCCTTCAGGTAATCATGCCAATATTATGTGTCAAACAAACCTTTAGGGGGTTATCATGTGGACAAACAACTGGCATAGTCCAAAATTGGCTTTTTAATCCTCAAATACTAGATAAATACCAAATAAGAATAAGAATTTTTCTCTGCTCTTAATCATGGGTGAGATTGTTAAGGAATATAAGCCTCTCTGACTTTTAACCTTTTATACCCTGGGTTGTCTGTTTAAAATATTTTTCATGAAGTGTGCAGTAGTTAGCCAAGTTACTGAATGAGCTTCAGCTGATACTTGTGGGCTTCAGTCTGCAGCATTGGTTTGCTTTCGTATTTAGAAAAAAATGTGGTTGGATCACACCTCTTCTAGGGGAATTGGGCTGTGTAGTCTTTTAAATTTCAGGTTTCTTTCAATTTAATATTAGAGGATTCCGCTACTTTTACTGTTTACCAGGCTCACCATTAAGGCTACAGAATACTTGAAACTGCAAATATTTTCTTATGTAGGCAATATTATCCTTCAGATATGCATACAGTTATAGACAGATGCTATTGTCCATGTTTAGTTGTTGCAAAACTAAGATTTCTTAACAACCAGTTAACAGCATTGGACTGTTAAAATAGTCTTTCCCTTTGATGCATTCTCAGTCTGTTGTTCATAATTGTGTCCATAGAGGAAGATGTGTTGGAAATAGTCATAGCAGGATATACTTAAAGTAACTCAAGTTGAATAAAATTACATTATTCAAACTGCAAACATGGTGAAAATCTATCACTATGTTTCTTAACAGATTAGACATTTTATTTGGAGGGGCAGGATAAAGATTTGCCATTTTTCATGAAGTGTGACTTTTATGCCAGTAATTGAGTAAAATAGATAGCAAGAGATATCTTGGATCAGAGTTTTTTCAGAATAGCATCAGCAACTTCACAGTATTAGTTATTTGCTCTGGCTGTAACTCAAGAAATAACAGAATATCAAAGGGTTTATTTTGATATATGGTTTTCAGCTAGTTACTCTGCAAGCAGAAGATATTCAGGATTCAGGAGTAGAGACTCAAAGGACAAAGTTAAGAAAAGGTAAACAGCCTAGTTATGGAAGGTTTAGAAGAGTGGATCTAGAAGAAGAGTCCAATATAGCCAGAAGGTCAAGATTTGCATATCTCAAAAACAAATTCTACTCACAATAAGAACTGAAAACAAAAGCTATCCAGCAAGAAACTTAGCAAAAGTTGTGAAGAAGTTTTAAAAAGAAAAACATTTAACTGAAACTGGAAAAAAAAGTGAATAAAGTGAGAATCTTAAATAGGTGAATATAGTAAATATGACAATTATTTGCAAATTAATGCAATTATAATAAACATACTTGTAATATATTTCTAGTGATTTCCATTTTCTTTGTTGTGCTTTTGTGGCGATACTAAACTTTATGAAAAGAACATGTGTTTTTCTAATCAGGAAAAGTTAATAAAGTTTTATCTATTCGTTTTAAGTACTGAAAATACCTTTGCATGCAGAATGACAGCTTATATAGCAGTAATCTAGGAGTCCATTATCTTTGCTTGAGACTGCAAGGTACATCTGTTTACACAGCTCTGGGAGCACTATTCTCATCATAATCTATATAAATAGCACTCTCTGAAGTTGTGCAGTGCACAACTAAAGCTGTCGTACAGGGTGAACTGTTTCTGTAAATTGAGAGATGTTTGTTCTTGCTTTTTCTCTAACTCCAAGGGAAGTATAGTCATTTTCTTAGAAAAAAAAAGAATATTTACTTTTAACAGATAATTTGCTTTGCCTGAGAGTTCACATCACCAAGTTATAGAAACTTCACCAGACTGAAGACGGGATTGTTGTAAAGCTCCAAAGGTATTTTAAAGCTCTCCACTGCTTTAATGTAAAAGCAGCACATCCCATCAAGAAGTTTCTGAACCCTAGCCAGAACTCTTTGTCTGAAAGGGAATTTACTTTTGGCATATTGGAAAGCCAGTCATTAGCTGCCTTTCACTTGCTGAATGGTAATAACATTGATTATTGATTGTGCTGTAAAAAAGGACAGATTTTAGTTTTAAGAAACCCATCAAACCATTGACTTTTGTGAATGAATAGGTAATTTTATATTTATTTGCAAAATCTAAATATGCAATAAAGTGTAAAATTTTGATTTTATTCAAGTATTAAATAATATGTTTTATATTTATTTCAAATAGCAACAATGAATCTACCATCCACAATGAAAACATCACATAGATTTCAAAGGAGGATGCACATGTGCTTTCTGGGATCACATCAGAGATTCAACTGATGTTTTCTTAATAATTTTGTGAAAAAACAGAAATCACATAGGAAGCATGTATTACCCAACAATATGTTTAAGTAATGTCATCAATAGAGAATGGAAGACTGAATAAAATAGTGCACATTAAAAAACAAACTGAGAGAGAGAGAGAGAGAGAGAGAGTGAGAGTGAGAGCAAGATTTTAATTCCTCTTCTATTGGACATTTAGGTTTTAAAACAAAAATGAGATTAATTTAAAAAATAATATATTTTTATTTTGTCAATTTACTAAGGAAAATTATTAATTTTAAAAATGATTTAAAAATTTTATTACAATATACACTTATAGTTAAAAAGTAAAATCATAATAAAAGGCTTATAAAGAAACACAGTTGTCTCTTTCTATGCTGCTCACCAGAATTAACACGTTTCAAACTATTTGTTTTCTTTTTTGCTATACAGTAAATATTTTCTTTCTCTTCTCTTCCTAAAATTGTTATAAACCATAATTTCTGGTTTACTCTTTTTTCAAAGTTTCACTACTATGACTGTATCAGTTAGATTCAATCAGAAAACACCCACTTAAAATAGCCACACATACTGCTGTAGAGAGCAGCTATGTAGTATTTTCTCTTGTTAGGTGTTCTATTCCAAATAAGAAAGTTTTGGGATCACCTGGTTAATAGGTCAAAGTAGCACATGAAAATTGATATCTAATATCTAAAGATACCCTTAAGAATTATGATTCTTACTAGAAGCAGAAGATGAAAGCTGCAGCAATTTGTTCTTTACTTTAGAGAAAATATGCCCAGTTCTGGGCATATTTTGAACACTCAAAAAATGTCTGATTGCAGTTCTTCTAGTCAAGATGGCAGAATAGATAGATGCTATGCTTGCCTCCTTTTATGACCACATTAAAATTACAACTAAACCGCAGAATAACCATCATTGTGAATTGCCTGAAGTATAGCTAAACAAAAGTCCTACAGCAAAGGACATACAGAAGAAGCCACCTTGAGATTGGTAGGAGGGGTAGAAACATGAAATAGTCTGTTTCTATACCCACATGTGCTGGTAAAGAATCGAGAGGGATATCTCAGCTGTGGAGGTCCTCTCGGAGGTCACAGCACTACACGTGGTTCCCCAGTCCAGGGTTCCAGTACAAGTCCCCAAAACTTCTGGCTGTGGGTTATTTATTATTTATTAACAGGGTTATATATTATTATTACTTTGGGTCAGTTTTTCATTGAGAATATATAGTAATGAAATATAGCCAAGAACACCATGTCTGAAAATATTTCTCTGTTGTTTCCAAAGAAAAAAACTACATTTTCTGAATATAGAAATATTGTAGACCTTATCTTAATATCATACCTTAATTTTAGATCAAAGTCTGATGACAATCTGAATTTAATATACTTCCAAATATCACAAAGCTACTAATAAAGAGATGCTAGGATAAGAAATCATGTATGAAGAATGAAGCAAGGAGTTACGATTATCCTCCGGAAGAAAATAAAGCACATTGATAGGAAAGAAGATGTATTAGACTTATACAAGAAAAAAATTAGAGTTGGAAAGAACCTAAATAGAAGATTAAGCATACTAATCATGTGACAGAAATAATTAACTAGGCCAAGAATAGAAAACGTTAACTTGGAGACCATTCTCTGACAGTGGGAAGATATCAAGAGGCCAAACCACATTTTTATTTTCAATTACTTGGTGGATTTCCTAAGAGAGTGATGGCAGACAGAAGAGCTGTAGATAAAGAAAACAGGAAGTCCACAACAATTTTATAGCCACTGAAAATAATCTATTGAGCAAAGAATAAAATTCATTAGAGAGAAGGGTTTTTAAATGCAATGGATCAGATATTCTACACCAGGGTGGTGGTGGGGGGATGATATTTCTGGGTTATAGCTGTTCCTTGGCCCATCTCTATCCCAGAAACCCACAAGCACCTAAATGGTTAAACAAAGCACAAAAACCATCAACATCCAGCTTCCACATCAACAATTTTAAAAAGGAAAGGTTTATTTACTCAAGGTATGAGTACATAAAGATAAAAGTTGAGAAGGACCCAGCCATTAATATTCTTGATAAGATCATAGGTATGATTGAAAATGGCACCATTCCAACATTAACAAACCAAAAACTATATAAATCTGCATGGAGCCCATACTAATATTCTGCAAATATATATAAAAATAAAAAAATGTAGACTGCCAACTACAGATATAATTGGTAATAAAAAGAACAAGAAAAACTCAAAGGTAGAATAACTATAATCTTCCCACAAATGAAAAACTAAATTTCTTCATCAAAATGATTTATCTTGTCACAAAAAATAAATAAATAAATAGATAGATATGGAATGACCAAGAGTGAGTCTCATTTTATGAACTTTTTTATACTGTAAGTTAAAAAGTATATAATTATGTTAGTTATTTTGAACCAAAATATTTATCATAAGAGAAAATAGAGACAAAAGATAGAAGTATAAAATTAAAGAAGTGAAGGAAAATCTATAATATTAAACTTTGAATTGGAAATATCAGCATGAACTCATGACTTTTCTCTGTTAATTATTTTTTAGTTTTGATCTCTGAAACATTATATAACCAATGGTCTAAATAATATTTTTCTTTAATAATAATCTAGTCACTTTCAACACTATTATTCAACATAGTATTGGAAGTCTTAGTCATGTCAATCAGACAAAAAAAAATCTAAATTGGAAAAGAAGTAAAGCTGTCATTATTTGCTGATGACATAATACCATATAGAGAGAACCCTAAAAATGTCACCAAAAATATTAGAACTCATAAATGAGTTCAGTAAAGTAGCAGGATACAGAATTAATATTCAGAAATCAGTTGCATTTTTATATATCAATAATGAACTATCAAAAAGAGAAATTAAGAAAATAATCTCACTTACAATTGCATCAAAAATACTGAGTATGAGTAAAGACCCATACTCAAAAAATTAAAAACTATTAAAGAAAAAATTTGAAAAAGATACAAATAAATAGAAGCATATACTGTGCTCATGGGTAGAAAGAATTAATATTGTTAAACTGTCCATACTACCCAAAGCAATCTATAGAATCAATGTAATCTCTACCAAAATACAAATGACATTTTTCACAAAACTAGAAGAAATAATCCTAAGATTTATGTGGAGCCACACAAGACTCAAATAGTCATAGCAATCTTGAGAAAGAACAAAGTCAGAGGTATCACATTATCTGTATCATACTATACTAGAAGAATTCAATAATCAAAACAGCATTATATTGACATAAAAACATACACATAAGTCAATGGAACAGAATAGAGAACCCAGAAATAAACTCATGCCTATATGGTCAATTAATCTATGACAAAGGAGGCAAGAATATACAATGGGATAAAGACAGTCTATTCAATAAATAGTAAAGAAATAACTGGACAGATACATGGAAAAAAAACTGAAATTAGTCCATTTTCTTACGCCACATACAAAAACAAACTTAAAATGGGTTAAAGACTTAAATGTAAGACCCAAAACCATAAAACTCCTAGAAGAAAACCTAAGCAATAAGCTCTCTGACATTGCTTGTAGTAATATTTTTTCTTTTATATCTCCTCGGGCAAAGGAAACAGAAGAAAAAATAAACAAATGGATCTACTAAAAATATTATACACAGCAAAGGAAACCATCAACAAAACAGAAAGGGCAACCTACTGAATGAAGAAAGATATTGGTCAATGATACAAAATGTATAAAGGACTCATACAATTTAACACTAAAAAAACCCCAAACAATTTAATTAAAAAATTGGCAGAGGACTTGAACAGACATTTCTTCAAAAAGGACATACAGATGGTCCATAGACATATGAAAATATTCTCAATGTCACTAATCATTAGATAACTGTAAATTAAAACCACAGTGAGTTATCACCTCATACCTGTCAGTATGATCATCATCAATAAATCAAAAACAACAAGTGCTGATGAGGAAAGGAGAAAAAGGAAACACTTATGCATTGTTGATGGGATTTCAGATTGGTGCAGCCTCTACAGAAAACATTTTGAAGAATCCCCCCAAAATTAAAAATAGAACTACATTATGACCCTGCAATTCCACTTCTGGATATTTATCCAAAGTAATTCAAAACACTAATTCAAAAATATAGGCATTCTCATGTTCACTGAAGTATTATTTACAATAATCAAGTAATGGAAACAACTTAAGTGTCCATCAATAGACCACTGGATAAACAAGTGGTGGTACATATATACAATAGAATACATTCGACCATAAAAAAAGAATTAAATCTTATATTTGCAAAAACATGGATGTATCTAGTGGGTATTATGGTAATACAATAAGTCCAACAGAGAAAGACGAATACCATATAACTTCACTTATATGTGGAATCTAAAGGACAAAATAAACAAACAAACAGAATAGAAACATTTTCATAGATACAGAGAACTGCTAGATGAGGCGGGGGCTGAGTGAAAAAGGTGAAGAGATTAAGAAGTACAAATTGGTAGTAGTTACAAAATAGTCACAAAGATGTGAAGTACAGCATAGAGAATATAATCAATAATATGGTGTTAATTATATATAGTGCCAGGTGTGTACTAGACTAATTGAGGGGATGACTTTGTAAATTATGTAAATGTCTAACAACTATGCTGTACTCCTGAACCCAATATAAAGTAATAATGAATGCCAACTGTAGTTGAAAAAATTTTTTTAATTAAAAAAAAAAAGAAAAAAGAAAAGAACCTAGGACTGATATAGAAAAAATACAGGAAGATTCTGGAACACTTCATTGGCATGAAAAGCAAGGAAGGTATCAAAGGCTAATGAAATCATTTAAAAAGTATTTATAGCCAGCTTGATTGGTTTCCATGGCAAAAGATGTGATTATCTGAGCATCAGTGAGAATAACAATTGCAATTGTTTAAAACTCACTGAAAATATAAAAATCTATTAATTATTTGTGATATTAAAAAGGAAATAAAACATAATTCATTGTACAAAGTTGGAGGCTACTAGGGCACAAAATCACTCTGAAAATTGATAACATAAGGAAAAGAATCCAGCACTTACCCTGTCTTTGCAGTATACACTGTTTCAGAGGAACCACAAATCTTGCTCACCATCAGTGGATGAGGGCAAGTATTTCTGTATAAAAACTGCTAATAAATGCAGAAGGAATTACAGAAATAGGAAAACCACCATTTTACAACTTCCAAAGAATAACAGCTCCAGACAATGGTTATCAATGGGCCATAAAAATGTTTGATGAAATGTCAATGGAAATTTTTGCAATGAAAGAAATGAGTTCTTAGCACCTGAACCTTGAGTCTTAGTATCACTACAAATAAGATAAAGAGACTTTAGATGCCTCCTAATGAAATGCAAGTGAAACTTGAACCTGAATATAAGCAAGTCTATGATGAAATTTGAACCTGAATATAAGCAAGTCTCTTGATCTAAATCCTAGTCTACAGGAAATACAGGGGACAGAAAAAGTTAAATTATATCAGAAAAAACTATCAGCAAAACTATCAGAACATAGAATAGACTAACTTTTTCAATGTTTAAAGTATGAGGAACAAAATAAAGAGGAGATGTTTTATAGTTAAGAGTTCTTTAAGAAATGTAAAAGATATAAGAAAATACAATGAACATTTTTTGAATTTTAATTCTACCAAGCCAACAGTAAAAAGATATTTTGTATACTATATCAATTTTGAGTTAGACTTAATATTATAATATTGAATATTATATAATATAAACTTATTAAATTATTAATAGTGTTAATAATTATTAATTTTTAAAATGGCCTGTGGCCATGTAAGAGAATCAATTAATCAATTTATTTATTTATTTATTTATTTTGAAATTTACATTAAAATATTTTGGAGTAGAAGAACATGAAATTTGTGATTTGTTTTAGAATACTCTAGCCAAGAAAGCAGAAAAGGATAATAAAACAGGTCTAATAGTGTAGATGGTTGTTGAGGTGTGATGGTAGTTGCACATATTCATTGCCCCAAATGTTTTCTTGAAACTTTTTAAATCTCTCTTTGCCTCTTCCTGCTTCATAGCCTGCTTTATATGTATGTCAAAAGTTATTAGGTCATGTATTTTAAATGTGGCAGTTTGTTGTATATTATTTATATTCTAATTTATTTTCTTTTACTATACATTAGTTTGCATTTTCTAAAATTTTATATAAATGGAATTATACAGAGTGTACTCTTTTTTGTCTGGCTCCTTTTACTCGGGATAATTCTTTTGAAGTTCATCATGTTTCATGAGTATCAACAGTTCAATTATTTTTTTATTGCAGAATAACATTCCATTGTGTGGATATACACAATTTATTCATTCAACTATTGATGAACATTTTGCTTGCTTTCGGTTTTTGGCTATGACAAATAAAGGTGCCATGAACATTTGTATACAACTCTTTGAATGGATATATGCTTTCATTTTTCATGGATAAACACCAAGGAGTGGAATGGCTGAATCATATGATAGATATACATTTAACTTTTTTAGACATTTGAACTGTTTTACAAAGTGGTTGTACCATTTTACATTCCTTCCAGCAGTGTAGGAGAGTTCTAGTTTCTCCACATCTTTGCCAATATCTGGTATAGTCAGTCTTTTCAGTTTTAATCTTCCTGATAGGAGTGTAGTAGTACCTTGTGGTTTTAGTTTGTATTTTCCTAATAAATAATGGACATATTTTCACGCATTTATTTGTAATGTGTAGATATTCTTTGGTTCAAGTGTCTGTTCAAAATCTTTTGCTCATTTTATTATTGAGTTTCATTGAGTTTCAAAAGTTATTCATATATTTTGGATACAACGTCTTTATCAGATATGTGATTTGCAAATATCTTCTTCCATCCTGTGGTTTTTCTTTTTATTCTTTTTATGTTCTATTTTGAAAAATAGTTTGCAATTTTGATGAAGTCCAGTTTACCACTTTAATCACTTTTGCACTTTTGGTATCATATTAAGAAATCTTTACTGAACCTAAGATCACAAAGATTTTCTCTTACGTTTTCTTCTAGACATTCTATAGTTTTAGGTGTTACATTTAGGTCTCTAATCCGAGATAATTTTTGTATTTTGTGTAAGGTATGGACCAAAATATATTTTTTACATAAAACTATTTAATTGTTCTAGCACCATTTATTGAAATTATCTAATGAATTTGTTTTGCACTTTTATAAAAAATTAGTTGTCTATATATGCATGGATCTGTTTCTGGACTCTGTTCCATTGATCATTTGTCTTGATGCCAATACTATAGTGCATTATCTTGATTCCTATAGCTCTATGTGTTTTAATGTCAGCTGTTAGTCCTCCAATTTTTTCTTCTTTTTCAAAATTGTTTAGCTTTTCCAGATACTTTGCTATTCATATAAATTTAGAATCAATTTTCTAGTTTTTAAAAGAAAGACTATTATGGCAGGCTACTCTTCCCCAGAGTCCATAGGCTCTTAAACTTCTCAGTATTCTTTTGAAAGGTGAACGCTTGTCCTGTGTGTTCAGGGAAAAACAGTGCTCCCAAATTATGTTGTAGAAGAATCAAAATCACAGATCCCCACAACCAATGGTATCTGGCTTAGCATTGCTACACCACTCTTTATCCTATAGGGTCTGGGTCTTAGTGTGAAGAATTTCTCTCCTCCATCTGTTCTCTTTTAAAAATAATCATTCTGCTTTGGATACTTTTCCTTTGCCTAGTTTCCCTAGAAACAAGAAAATAACAACAATAACAAACCTCAGGGTACAGATTAGTTACACTGTTTATGAGCTTGTGGAAGTGAAATCCATCTGATGTTGCTTAATGAAACCAACAGTGGCTGAAAATACCATTCTAGAGAAATAATCTACAAAACTTGAAATTATAGGCAAAAATGTGGTATTGAAGGGTATGCAAAAAGAGAAAGCAATGATGATGGTGCGAATGAAATTCTAGGAAAAAAAAATGCCCTTAAAAAAAGAGGGTATAAGTTGTGCTAAAGGACAGTGAACTGAAGATTGTAGAAAGGAAGTCAATGAGAAGTCTTGACTGTGTGTACTTACTCCAACTATGCAGTCTCTTTTCTACCTGTTATTTAGTTCCTACATTGGCCTTGAAAATCATGCAGCAGCTGCATGTTAAAAAAACTCTAGCAAATGCTCTGACATGATTCATATTCTCGGAAGAAGGCTAAAGTCATGTGGACATATAAGAAAAATGAGGAGAGAAGGAAAGATCTGGTGGAAAAATAAACAGTCTAGTTAGAAGAATGCCGAGATTAATCTTTTAGAGACCAGGAAGCAGAGGAATGAAAAAGAGAAGTAGAGAAATAAAACAAATAAAACTGTAACCAAGGAACAAAGAGTGAGCAAGAGAAAGAACAAGTATTAACAGAGAGAAAGGGCAGAATAGAACTGAAGTAAACCTATGTGTTGCAATAGTGTAAGAGGAAATATGTTAAGTCCATGTGGAAGTGGGTTCCTCTTGATGACTTTTGTTGGATATTTTTTTTGGTTCTTGAATTCTAGAGACACTAACTATATAGTAGCTAACCCTTTTCTATTTCACTTTATGCATGTTCAGTTAGTTATCCATGGTCAATTATGGTCTGAAAATATTAAATGGAAAATTTCAGAAAAAAAAATTGTAGGTTTTAAATTGCACACTGTTCTGCATAGGGTGAAATAATGTCTCACCACCCCAATCCATCTCCCTGCCGGAAGCGAATCATCTCTTTGTCCAGTGTCTCCACTCTGTGTACACTACCCACCCATCAATTGTTTCAGGTACGAGAGATAGAGACATACAGAGAGAAAAAAATTAATTGAAATACTTACTTCCTTTTTTCATTTGTTCTCCATTGCTCTAACCTTAAAAGTGTCTGCCACTCACACTGATGGAGGAATAAATGGTTTTGCTCATGCTATTTCTTTAGAGCTGAATACAAGATGCCCTCTGTCAAAAGTCTTCCACATTCTTCATGGAGACTTTCTAAATTCTCCAGCAGAATTTATCGTTTTCTTCCTCTCTATAATCTATATATATTCTCTATAATATGCAAAAATGACATTCACTGTGTATTTACAGAGTAAAACTCAATGAGATCTCACAAAACATTCTCTCTCCCAATTCCTATAGTACCCCTGAGGAGTTCTGAAGAAACCTATGACAAAGAGAAGTTGCCACTCTCCCAAGACCAAACCCAGCCAGAAGTAAGGTGTGGAGCAGATCCTAACCTAAGCCTGTATGTACATTATGGTGCCTAAAAATATGAGCATCTTCTACCAGATAGAATCAAACAACTACCACAGATAAATTTTTATGCACTTAGTTTATTTTTTAAAAAGCCATCTATGTTGTATTTAAGTAATTTACATATATGTCTGTGTTTCCCACCACATTATTAATCCTTGAAGGTCAGGAAGCGAGTCTTATTCAAACTTTTGTACTATACAAAGTGCCTCAAAGATCTTACAATAGTTGCTAAATTCAAAACTACCCTTGTGTTTTTATCTTCACAGCTTTCCTTCCATTGCCATGCTAGACTTAGAGACTACTCCTTTCTTCTTGTTTGGGCAGGGTCTTAAGGTCTCAACCACATTTTCATGCCAAACTGAGATGCCTTAATTCATATTATCTGGAGACTTTTCATTATATCTCCAGATAACATTGCTCATAAGAATGATTGTGGTAAAAAATTTTACCTTGGTTTCCTGGTAGGAAGGTTTTAATCAATTGGACAATGCCAGAACCACCAACTCATTCCAAAACAGTCTAATACAGGGATCAAGAATCTCGATTATTTCCTCAGATAAAATTTACCTGCCACTCCTTGATTGTGGGCATGTTGCTTCATCTCTCAGATTCCTAGATTTTTTTTTTTCTGGTAAAGGGGAATAATCATTCTTACCTTGAGGATCGTAATGAAAATAAATCTCAAACCAAAATATGATATCTGCCATCTTTTTGCAAATTGGTCTTCTTCCTGATTCCCTAGCTCAGTAAATGACATCGCCAGCCATGCATTTTGTGCCAACTGGAAAAGATATTTCCCTCTTCCTTTAGTTCTGTTATCAATAAACCACCAAACTCTGTGAATTACACCTTTTGAAATCATTCAGTTCCCTGCATCATCAGCACTATCATCCTATAACTCGCTGGTCTCACCAAATTCACTTTTATTACCCCCCAACCCTCCACTAACTTTCAACAATAAGCAGAAATATCTTACAAAATCAAGTGTGACTACACTGCTTAAAGTATTCTCGGTAGCCACACAGTACTCCTGGCTAAGGTAAGGAATCTTTGATACAACCTAGGAGATCCTGTGTGCTCTGGTCTTTGCCTCTAGCCCCTTTCTCCCTTGCTGTGCTCCACACAAGGCATGGTGCTTTCTTTGAGATCCAATAAGCCATGTTCCTCCTTACCTTTTACACATTTCTTCTGTGGAGAATGTTTACCCCCATTACCCAATTTCTCACTTTCCTGTGTTTTCCTAACATTCTTCCAATTTTAGTTTGTTTTAAGCCAATTGCTTAGGGAAGGTTTGCTGACTCCCTTTTGCTCACATACACACCTAAGACTAGGTCAATTCCTCTGATATAGGTTCTTCTATTACTCTTTTGCTTTTCTCCATAGCTCTCAGCATAGTTTAAAAATTTACATTTCTATTATTAGATGAATATTTATCCTAACCACTAAAATGTAAGATCTCTGAGGTACTATGTCTGTTTTGCTATATCTCTAGCACATTATAGTACCTGGCACATAGTACAGGCTCTATAAATATTCAATGAATCCATATTTTACATATGGTAGCCATTATTTCAAATGTTCCTTGTCTTATGGGTTTCCTATTAAAAGCTCTATCTTTAGATTCAGAGCAGGTTCAAAGCATGGCCCTATTCATCTTGGGCAGTTATCTTTTTTATTTTCTTAGTCTCATCTGTAAAATGGGAATAACTGTACCTGCCTTAGTCAGTTGTAGAGGATTTAGTGAGCTAATGACTCAGGGCACTATCTGTGTTGCCTAGCAATGATTGTAATTCATATTGGCCAGAGAGTCAGGCAAACAACCCAATTGTAAGCAGAGTTGTTCTTGTGCCCACCTAGAGGATGGAACTTTGAAAGGGGTCTTTGGCCTCATCCTGCAATCTGCCATCCCCCACACCCTTCCTGGGGAAGGTGCCCAAGGAGCTTAGATTCCAAAGGGAGGTTAAGCTTGCAGTGAGGTGGTGGGAGTGGACACCTGGGCTGCAATACAAAGGTGCTGGTCAGCAGCCCAGCCCCAAGCTTGTCCCAGGTGGCTCCAGGGCTGGGCTCCCATGAGGGCTCAGGAGGATGCAACGCAGGGCTGTCAGGCGCCCATAAAGGCAGGGCCGCCTTGGGTGAAGGGTCAGAAGCCACTCAGCTTGGCCCTCTTCCGCAACTTTCCCTGGTCTCCCCATACTCTTATACGTGTCCGATGTCTGCCTGGTCAGGATCCCAGGAAGGCGACGCCAGGAGCAGTCGAGCTTCACATGCCCTCCATGAGCCCACCGGCTTCGGGCAAGTTTGGCACGGCCCTGACCTGTTCCCGCGGCGGCTGATGATCTCTCAGCTGGGCTGCTCCTTTCTCCCTCCCCTCCTCGGCCAGAGGTGGCGACGGACGCGCGCAAGTAGCGTTAAGATCTGGGGTGACTGCAGAAATACCCGAGTAGGTCTGTGTCTCCAGAGGCATAGACAGGGTTTCACTGCTAATTGCGTTTGAATCCTGTTTAGGAGGACCTTTCCAGTCGTCACTTCCCAGGAGAGCTACCAGTTGTACGATTTCATTTTGTTTGGGGATGCTGAATTATGTGAGTGTGAGTGTGTGCGTGCGTACGTGCGTGTGTGCTTGTGTGCGTGCGCGCGCGCGCGTTTGGAAATCAGTTTATATTGTGGAACAGCTATAAATGGGAAGTCTATAAGCTTTCAATCTCTTGAACTTTCTTTTAAAATGTTGAAAATGTTTTTTTTTTTACTTGCAGTTCCTTTTATTTAATTTTCAAACAATGATGTAATATTATGCTATATTATACATAATCGTATATATTCTGTATTAAACATCTCATAACTTTACCTCTCAAACTTAACGTTAATTTTATACCTTGAAAAAACATACCCATTTTAATAACAGAAAGTTTTCCTATAAAATTTTTTTGAAAAGTTAGAGTATGCCAGCAAATGAACTTAAGTTTAAAAAGTAAACAAATGCAAACGTTAATGAATCCACAAAGCCACCAAGTTAATATATACTATTTATGTTTTGTATTTTCAAAGAGCAAGTTTGTAGAAGATGTGAGGTTGTATTGAAAATCAGGTTCTGATTTTAATCTTTAAAGGGTTAAATAGCTACTAAATTATATTCATGTGACTCTTATAATAGCTGACCCGTAATACATCAATCTATCCTAGAGTGTATGGAATCAAATAGCTTAAACTAAATGAGAAAAAAAAAGGAAATATTTATCATCATGTTACATCAGTGTAGATGAGTTGAAAGTAAATCATTTCCTAACTTTTTAGAATACAAAAAGTTTAGTGACTACTATTTATACACTTTGAATATTTTATATTTGAGTGGTCATAACAATTTACAGAAATGATTGTTTACATCCATTCCCAATAAAAAAATATCAAGGTATCTGTGTTACGTGGTGGTTAACATTTCAAGCTTTTTTTAGGAAGGTGACGAATGAAACTGCAGAGATTACTGTATACTGTCAAAAGGTCATTTAGAGAATCTGAAAATAAAATCATTAGGGACAGCTTAAGAGAAGTAGGGTAATTAATTATAATTGAAAAAATATATGGTGATACAGAAATCAGTTTCAATTATCATATGAAATAGTTAATTTTGTTTTTGTTTTAAACATAGGTTTCTAGAGCATTAAAAAATTTTCTTACATTTGTTAAACCTTTAGTGGAAGATTACAGCCAATATTTTGTCTTTGGTGAATAGCTGTTTGTTTCACTTTATTTACTTGGTATTGGATATTTGTCAATGTCATTTCATATCTACAGAAAATTCTTACGCTCTATGGAGGTAGTGAATGTGTGTGCGTGTGTCTGCCTGAGGTCACATGACAGTTTCATCCTATTTGGTGGAGCAGCTTGACTTTTTTTCCCCTTGCTTTTGGTGATGGTTGTGAGTGCAGAAGTTGATTGACAGATGCATGCCAGAAACCCCGATTCTCCTTTTCAAAGACAAGATATGATGGATTGCGATCTCTCGGCCCAGCAGGACACGGGAACCATGCAAGCTGTAATTGGTCAGGTATGGAGTCAGCCATTTCTCAACTCCCCTTTTTTCCACAAGGGTCTCACCATATGATTCACATAATTCATATTTACAGTACCATCTTTCTATCTGTATCTCCAGCTACCTGCCAGCGTAGTGCTGAAAGCGCGAAAAGCAAAAGGCACCCATTAAATCTAGCCAGAAAACCTCAGTTTAAAACTTCATTACAATATTTAAAAACAAAAACTAAAACAATAAAAAAATCAAAGAACACATCTAGTTTATAATTTGATCTGAATGTTTAAAAAAATCTATTTTTAAGCATTTATTTTCTGTTGAGATTGTGATCTCTGAAAGAAATAAAGTGTGAGAAGAGAATAAAGTGTTATGTTTCCTAGGTAATAGTTAAAATTTTTCTGCTCAATATTTTTATTTTGATATTTTTATATTCTCTCTTCTGTTTTTATCTCCCCTCCCCCACTTCCTCTCTCTCAAATATAAATATATAAATACACATGCCTTTACTTCTAACCCAGATGTGTGATTGAGCTTGGTAAATGTAGTAGTGGTCCTGGCTGCTGCAGAGGGGCAGGCTGCAAATTAAACACTGCCACAATCTGAAAGGTCCAGGTGGTCTGCTTACGTTTCCTAATGCAATCCAGCACAACAGCTTTAATAAACAGCTCTATTTAGTTCCTCCTCCCTGTATCCAGGGAGGTGAACTGGTCTGGGGCTGCTGTGATGAAATGCCAGAAGAATATCTCTCAGAGGCCTCACAGGCTGATTTTTAGAGCTTTCCTGTTCTGTCGTCTTTGTCTTCCAAATGGGTCAGTGAATCTTGCTCTTTCTGTTCAATGCTTTCTATTAAATCCGTACTTTCTGTTTGTGTTGAAATGTTTGCATTGTAAGCTAAATCAGGACAGGAAAGAATCGTTGTATTTTCATTTGCCTTCAGATAACTGAAGTGGTGAAAGGAATACTTGTGCCCCGCTGCAAAGGAAGGGTGATTTTTCTGACTATGATGGGGGTGGGGTGAGGCAAAAAAAAATATATGTGGTTTCTTTCTTTTTTTTTTTTTTGGTAATGTATTTTTGACCAATATTTTTCTAAGTTATTTATGCTTATTATAAACTGTTAACTTATCAGAATATGGTTACAAATATTGATAAACTCCTAAAAGTTGTGGGGGTTTTTTTTGCACACTTTCCTGTCAAGACAAACTGGCAAGGTGATGGCACAAAATTTGTTTCCTGTATGTTAATAGTATGGTGGAAAATGTACCATCCTATTCTGTTTTCTAAAAAATATAGCAAAGCACTTTAAGTTCTGAAAGTACATGGTTTATCAATACCAGCATACTTCATAATGTATTTTTAGATGGAAAATGTCAGATATATAATACCATGTTTCCTTGAGCTTAAACTCTTAAAAGCAGTAGATATCTGTTTCAACAGAACAATGCATATTTTTAAAACTTCAAGTTGGTTTTGTTATACAGACATATATAAAGTGAAGTCTCCAGGCATACATTTGTTAGGAGAAAATATGTAAGGACTGATTTTATATACTGTTAATACCTACTTCAGTGCAAGTAAGTGCTCACTGATGAACAACTAAGTACATAAAGTATATATACTATTGTGGCATATAGAATTTAATAAATACTTGTTTTAAAAGACCTTTTTGTGTAAATAAAACTTGAGCTCCTGATAGCTGTCTTATCATGTTTAATAAAACTTTTCTTAGATTGCAAGCATGTTTTCTCTTTCATATGTGATAGTATGACCAAAATTACTGTGTTTCAATCCCAAATAAGAAATAGGATTTTATTCTGTATATATTTTTCTTACTTGGGAAAAGAAACCCTGGTGAAAAACAGGTGTGTGTTGTTTATTGGAAATAATTGCAAAGATATATACTTTTAAAAGGTTCCAGTATATCCTTTAAAAAAAGGAATCGGTATACACATTACAGATACCAGACTTAACTTCTAATTTGTCAGGACTTAAAATTTGTTGTTATTATTACATAGTTCTGTATTTTGTGTGTACTCTAAGTAAGTTTTAAAACCTCAGTATGTCCAGGTAATATATATATTAATGACTTGTTACGAATACTTTGTAAATAGTTGTGTCCAAGTAGCCACATGTTTTCTGAATATTTTTTCTTGTTAATTATTTATTTCAAAACTCAAATACTTATGTTAGCTTGTTAATTATAAAAGCCATTATTATGAAGTTGTAAAATTTTCTGTACTAAAAATGTACAAACTAAAATGCATATTACTTTTTGAACCTGAAACACTAAGTATTCAAAAGGAAAGATAGTACACTATCCCATATACATACCATAAAAGTCAAAAGACCTGAATTGAACCCAAATCTACAGATATAAAAAGAAAGGTGATGTACAAATTTGAAATGATATCCTTTTAATTGTTATAGCATAGATAAGAGTATTGATTCAAATGACTACTTCTAACAGTAAAGACAAGAACATGAAAATAATTTTTATTGCTTTGCAGTCACAACAATAAAAAAGAGATGGTTTATTTTCAGCTCTTGATTTCAATATCACCTTATACAGCAGATGTGACAGTCCCATTTGATAATGCAAATTTTTGTGTGTGTTTCTTCTCAAATACATATTGGAATAATAATTTTTTTTCTTTTTTTTTATGTTTTGATTTCCTAAATGGCTTGGGATTGGAGGAGCAAATAACACAATTTTCAATGTTATTTTCCATTTAGAATACTAAAAGATTTCCGATTTCCATGCAGTGTGATCTTTAGTTTTTTTTCATTCATCTCTAAGATTAAATATGCAGTTGCTTCTACTAGAAGAGAAGAGTGAACCTCTGTGTTGCTGGCCACGATCCAGCTCGAGAGAGTGTATTGGCTTCATAGAGCAGATACAGCTCATAATGGCTTTCTCTTAGGATTTTTCTCCCCCAAGCAAGCAATCAAGCAGTCTAGTACATAGAACATACTCCCAGCCTAGCTGATCAAGATCTAGATTTGGTTCATTTACTTAGTTTTTGGAAATTAATGAGATTTTTGATAGTTGTAAGTAGCCAGCTCCCTTTTACTATGCAGCCAGCTTCCTTTTACGAACCCCTTTAACTATGGGATGAATTGTTACCTGCAGATAGTTTTTCAAATCACTTCAAAGTAAACTGTTAAGCAGGTTCTGAGCGTGAGTTTGAATATCATTTAAAAATAAAGTCTACCTCTCATGGTCTTTAAATGTTTACTGCATCTTTTCTTTTTTGCAGACATAAGCTTGTGAATGACAGATTAGTTCATCAGTATTTCAGACCTCCTGTTTTTTTTTATTATTTTTTTTTTCTCATCTCATACAAATGGGTCACCATGTTCAATGCTCCTTCTGGCACTGTTGTCCCCAGAGGACCTTTGCTTAGCCTGCCATCTCAATGCACAAGCCTGAGGGTCTGGGCTGGCTGCACGTTTCTCTGTACTGACTTCTGCAAATATTATAGAACAGAGGATATTAAAATTGTTGTTAATAAAAACAACAGATGAGGCAAATTATATAAAAATATTTATCAAGCATATCTAAGCATTTTCAGGGAATAGAAGAGACACAGATGGTTAAAAGTGCTCATTGGTACACTTGCAGTGGACATGGCACAAAAGTGAAGAACCATGTTTAATAGCATCACAAGTGTAATTAAAATCTTTTGCAATTTTCCTTACCAGTAAAACGAGTCTCTGTTTTTCAAGGTAAATTTAGGCATTTTTAAGTATTTGAAAGTGGAACATTAGAAAAAGAATGCAGTTATCCCAGACAATGCTCAGTGTGTGCTAATGGCTCAGAAGGGGAGTGAGGGTAACAGTACTTTGGCCTAACTATCTCAGTGCATGTTTTCCTGTATGAAGATTTTAAGACATAAAAATATTTCATTGTTCTGGTATCAAAACAATTTTACACCTTCCCTTGTTCCAAAATGTATTTAATGTGGTTTTAAGAACAATTGCTTACCTAGAACATATTCAAACTGATGTGAAGTGGATGTGGCCTGGGGAGAAGAGACCCAGCGATAATAACATACTTGCAGAGTGTTCTTGGTCCATTTAGACTGATTTTCATGCCCTCTGTATAAAAATTAAACTTTGGGGCTAACCTAACCCTGTTTTACACATGCCAAGAATAACTCTCTATACTTCAGGAAGTCATTTTTGTAGATGTGAGTGAATGTCTTCTTTGAAATTGACATCTCTTCAACAAATTTGTGCATTTTGGAGATGAGAAATTGTTGTTTGGATTTAACTGAGAATACTTTTTTTTTTCAGGGTATTACAGTATGCAGTATAGATACTGGAAAAATACAAGTTAATTAAAGATTATTCTTTCTGAATACAAAACAGTGCTAGTATTCCTTTTGTAAGAGCAGGACTCACCAAAATCAAATTTATACTACATATTTCTAATTGACCTTACAAATTTTACTCAATATTCCACTTATACATAGAGGAACACTGATGTTAGCTTTTTACTTTTTATCAGATGAACTCAATTTTATTACATTTAAAATGCTTTTAAATTGAAGTTCATATATTACCTGAATAGGTGTTTAAATTGTGAAGCCAATTTTATCCATTAAAGTAAAATTTATCAATATTAGTAATACTTTACCATACTATTAATAATACTAAACAACCTGTACTTGAAATCAGATTTTTTCAATTCCTAAGTTCAATTAATGAAACTATATATACTATTCAAGTATCATTTCAGTGTTTAAGAATTTTAAGCTTTTGTATTTATATCTTTAGAATATGCAGAAATATCCCTAAAACATTTAAAATATAAATGCTTATGAAAGAAAATCTGAATGAAACATGTTTCCTATATGTAAAATTTTTTATATTGTTTCAGAGATGAGTGAAAGAAGACATTCTTTTATTGAATATTTCTTTGCTGTGTAAACTACATTTTATCAAACAGTTTAAAGCATCTTCTTTTTATCTTTATTGTTTGCCAAAATTGGAATTTAACTAATGTCTGCAGATACTAAAACTCTCCACTTTTCAATTGCATTGTGATATCACTGCTTTTTTTCTAACACTTTATTTCATGGAAAGTAAGGCTGTGAAATAAGATATAAATGTGGAAGCATCAGTCTTGAAGAAAAAATATGCAAAAAGATAAATATGAAAATAATTTGAACACTAATTAACAACTTCTAAATTAATTTGTATTTTGTGGCCAAACTTTTACTTGAGAGCTAATAGCTGCCCTAAATATAATTTCAAACCTTCATTTATGTTCTTTTTCTCCCTCATTCCTCCCTTTCTCCCTCCTTTTTCTTTCCTTTCTTCTTCTCCTCCTCCTCTTCCTTTTTTCCTCTCCTTCTACCTCTCC